>SCLH01000080.1:161261-174378 GCA_004367855.1 Oikopleura vanhoeffeni | reverse complement strand
AGAGATGGCTGGTCAAAAAGTGTTCTGGGGGTCGCCCTTCTTTATTTTCGATGTTAAGATCTTGAACTAAAGGCTTATATAATATAGCCTATATTTATCTCGCGTCCAAACGGCGCTCAACGCTCAAAAACTTGATCCAATTAGTAAAACCCTAATTCTGAAAACCCAAACTGGACTACAATAGTTTTAATGGCTGTGAAAAATTTCTAATCTTAACCAAAGATTGATAGATAAAATTTCTCTAAGCCATTTTTTATTTTGCAATGCCTGAAAATTGTTTCTGGGACGGAATCAGAAATATAAATTAAATTATGTCCTGTGTCAAATATGTATCGATTTTTATTGCTGATTTCCATTTAATTTCAGCTGAAAACGCTGATAATTCGAACAAGCTCTCATAAATTGATAAAAAAGTGGCATAGGTAAATGAAAGCATAATACGAATTAACCAAAGTAAATATTGGTTTTCAAATTAAGGGGGTAGAGTATGTGGCCGACTGGCGTCAATTTAACTTACGAAAAATAATATAGTGGTTTAATTTTTTTGTGCTTAATTATACGTTTAGCATGAACCAGATAAATATGTATCAGCTCATATAAAAATATTTTTTTTATCTATGTAAAAGAAGAGATTTGCAGTTCAAACTTTTATTTTTGAATTCCGTAAAAATTTTCAAAAAATATTCCAAAAATATTATGCAAAATTTAACACGCATTTTTCACCCCAAAAATTTTTTTTTCTTTTTCTGAACATTTGTGAATAAGAAACAAAAAAAATAGCCACTTAACTTTTTCATGCAAATGTTTACAATATTTTCCTGACTGCTGGTTTAAAAAAATCAATAAACATGTTACATTTGTTTTTTTTGTCGACATTTTTTAGAGAAATATTATGAAAATTTTTCGCAAAATCAAGTGCACAAAATTTTTTATTAAATGGCTTTTTTGAAATCATTCTTTGAAAATCAGGCCCAGGAATCAGTTGTGTTATTTTCTGGTATCGTATTTGATTCCGTATTGCAACGCGATGGAACGGTCAATCGAATATCGTTTCTGACATACTGTAAATTTAATGAACACTTGGCTTGTGACACCGGTTTGTGCATTTGGCACGCAATTTATAACAATTTTATTATTTTCAATAAAAAAATTTTAAATAAATTTGGGTGTTATAGTGCTACTTTTCTTTTCACAAAGTCAGGAGTATTTAAATATTTAAACGCAATTGAAGATCAGATTTTTTTTCCTAAAAAGCTGTTTTTTCTATTTTTTTTCATGGAAAAAAACTTTCATAATCAAGGAAATTTTTTCATATGGAGATAATGATCTTCTCACTCAAATTGTAGACGCATAACAACGCCGAAAAATGGCTAAAGTTTATAAATATGGCCTTCAAAAATTAATTCTTCACAGTCGGGTCAAGTTGGAAATGGAGTTTATATTAGTGAAATGGATGATATTTTTAGCAGATCTTAGAATGTTGAGGGAATTAAAATATAGAACGTTTGCAAGAATGAAACTTTTATTGAAAGAATAAAAATAATTTAATTATTTTTTTCTTTCATAAGTCACTCCGAAAATGATACCATCTTCCAGCAATCGCTGGCTACGCCCCTTCAAGACCGGTTTCCAAATTTTTTTTTTTTTAAACAATGGGAAGTATTTCTTATTATCTCGGAAGTAAAAAAAACTAAAGTACATCGCTATTGGTAATAAAAACAATTAATCTTAACTTGAAAATACAAGCAGTCTATGCATGTAAATTTCAAATTAAAAAACTTTTGCAATATATTTTAATAGAAGCAAAAATTTGAATGATTATGCATAAATTGGTAATTTTTTGCGGAGAAATGAAAAAATCTAAAATCTATTTTTCTAATTTAAATAGCTTAACCCTTGATGAGGCACAGAGCCAGAATTGTGGGCTCCAGCAATACCAAAATCATCGAAAAAAGACAAAAAACTGGATTCGAGGAATCTTTTGTTTTTTCAAATACATTATAAAGAATTAAGATATCGGTTTACAAGAAAAATAATTGAATGTTTTTTTCGAAATGTTTTGTTCCGCGCATTACAGGGAGTTGATTTTATCAGGATTTTGCAGCGCTATGTTCACTCACGTAAAAATTATTTCGGAACTGGACATACAAATCAAATGTGAGATTAGCCAGTTTTTTAGGAAAGTTTTTTTGTGCATGCATAACAGTTGAAAATAAAAATTTATTGGTATCTAGGGGCACATTTTATTTAACGGAAGTGAAATATCTAAATTTTCAACTTCAAGTACACATGAAAAAATTTAGTTATATATAAAAGTGAATTTAACGAATCAAACATCGTCGCACAGTTGTACTTCATTACCATAATTTACTCGAAAATAATAGAAAAAAATGCCATTATCTGCTTTTTAGGGAAAATAAAGCATATTTTCACAAAAAAATCCCTGGTTTTTCAATCAAAATTCTTGACTTATTTAAAAATTACCTTTGATTTAAAGAGATATAAATCAAAAGCGGGACAAACTATGACGTAGGCCAGAATTCTTGTGCATTGTTTCGACAGCAAGATAAAAATTGTAGAGAGACAACTGTGACCCGTGTAATTGCACGTGATAATGGTACACCTTGCTTTTCCTCACATAAGTATTTTTCTAGAACTTCAAGAATTAAAATTCTAGAATATTGAAAATGTCGAATGCAAAAATATGACTTTTCAAACTGTCCTTATGCAGAACAAAGATTAAAATTCCAACTGCCTTAAGCTTTCACTTGAACAACTTCAAAGTAGAGCCACAATCTGTGGCTCTGGGTCCTTGGCTGGAACTTTTTTTTATATGCCACCAAGGGTTACAACAGAGTCTGAATTTCATATCGAAAAATTTTTGATCTCGGGCCATTTCGAAAATGTGAAAATTTAAAAAAGAATTTAAAATTTCATTAGAAAATTGAATATATGAAATGGTTTAACTGTAATTTAACGAAAATATTATCAGGTCTTAATAAAAATGAAATCATCTTTCTCTTTTTTTTTGAAATGTAATAAAAATAAAATACCGGATTATCGAAAAATGAAAGACATTTTGCAGTTTATTTAAAAAATTGTTCATATAAGGAAATCATCCCTAAACTTTCGCGTATAATAACCTTTTGCTCTACCCACACAAAACTTCTATATTTCGAATTTTTGAATATCTGACAACTTCCAAAAACTTATATATTTTAAAAACCTAAACAATGCTCACGCAAAACTTTTGTTTCATTGAATTCAAAAAAAAAAAAGTTTTTTACCATGGCCAACTTAGTATATAAAATATAGTCTGTTGTGTATCTATCTCAAATTTTTTGAAGATTAAAAATTGCTTAGGCTTAGTTTCCAGTAAATTTAATACTACTCAAGTGAAGAAACCCGGAGTATTTTAAAAACAATTTTTATTCAACTTTCTGCCCATTTATTGTTTCAGTACCCCCCTCCAAAAGGGTGATACTTTTAGCGCCCACACTCAAAGTCTTGATTCCTCACAAAGTTGACGTAGCCAAAAAATTTTGTGAGACTAGGAAGAATATAGTTAAGAATTAAGATAAGAAGATGAATCAATTCTTGATATAAGCCCTGTTTTTTTATATATATATAACACTTTTGTCATAGACTCTGGGTAATTATTTGACAAAAAATTTTGATGTCATTTTTTATGATTTTTTTTAAATCTGCACAATGAACTAACAGTATTGTTTTATAAAATTTGAAAAAAAACTTCTGATACCATTTTTTTATGATTTTTTTTTAATCTGAACAATGATCTAACAGTATTGTTTTATGAAATTTGAAAAAACTACTCATATCATTTTTTTATGATTTTTCTGAATCTGAACAATGATCTAACAGTATTGTTTTATAAAATTTGAAAAAACTACTCATATCATTTTTTATGATTTTTTTAAATCTGAACAATGATCTAACAGTATTGTTTTATAAAATTAGAAAAAAAATACTCATATCATTTTTTTAAATCCGAACAATGATCTAACAGTATTGTTTTATAAAATTTGAAAAAACTTCTCATATAATTTTTTTAAATCTGAACAATGATCAAACATTATTGTGTTTTCAAATANTTTTTTTTAAATCTGAACAATGATCTAACAGTATTGTTTTATAAAATTTGAAAAAAATACTCATATCATTTTTTTATGATTTTTGTAAAATCTGAACAATGATCATACAGTATCGTCTTTTCAAATATTTTCCCACTCTGATATTTTTATACTATCGCACGTAAGTTTGAAATGAGGTACTTTAAAAAACAAAAAATGACTGATGAGAAATCACACCCTGGCAGGGTGACCCTGCTCTATAAATATTAAATTTCATGAATACCAAAAATAAATGTAAATTGGAAATGATGAGATATTAAACGAACAAAAAAAATAAGATTTCCATATTTAAAATTTGAATTGCAAAAAAAATTATCAAGCAAAAAATGCTAAAAACTCTTAATTTTGAAGTCTCAAAAAGAAATTTTAAACTTAAGAACGTTTAGAACAAATATTCAGGCAAATAACTAGATTTAGAAATAAAAGTGATCAAAAACCCACAAACAAATACTTCCAACCACAACGATCCGAAACGTCCGATAAAATAATTAAAACCTTTCGACTATATACAAAATTTTGTCGAGAAGACATAATTGCTCAGTTTGACCTGATGATTTGTGGTTAAAACCATTATACAAAATAAACATCGGCCGTAATATACAAGGTGGCCCAGTTTTAATGCAAAAAAAAATTACCGGACATTCCGGACCGCTACTGCCGAAAATACTCATCCGCCAGCCCATAAATTTTTTCGTCTGTTTTTCTTCCATTTGTCCACATTGTCGAGTTGTAAGCTCGGGTTTGTTGAAAAGCAAAGGAAATTGTTTGGCAAGCGTGCAATGGGGAGCTTTACTGCAAAGTGTAGCCATCACATGAATCAAGTAGGTTTGAGAATAAGTAACGCCAATTGGTTAAACAAAACATAAGCTCGAGGCACATCAGCCAACACCAATTTGATTTTTCGCTGACCTTGAAACCGTCATAATTTTGAGGAATTTTTGGCATGAGAATAATCCTTGATTTTTTCTGTATAAGATGGCCAATGTTAATGGTAATCCATCTCAAGATTTCTCTGTATGTTCAAAAAACATAAAATTAATAATTGACGTGTTGCGTCCACTTCTTTTTTCGCTTTTTTATGGGTTTCCGAATTATATTTTTTTTTTTCCGGGGCTTTGGGGGAAAAAAAAAACCCTTAATCCCCCATTTTTTCTAGCATCATGTCAGGTCTCATGTTCTCTGGCTTGAATAATGAACAAATGTAATTTGACTCCTATAGAGGTGTCAAATTACCTTCATTTTCCACAAAAATTCAATTCCATGCATTACATCCGATTGCTTATATATTTTTCATTATAAAATTGCATTGACAAAACTCGCTAAGTGTCCTCAGAAAATACCTAATGAATTTTCATAATTTTTGGTTTCAGGTGAAGGTTATTGGATAAATTAAATCGCACTTTTAATTCATCCACATCTGGATAACCTTTCGTCAAAAAGGGTACAAATTTTCAATTGTACAATTTGAAAATAAAAATAATTAATACCATCTGAGATTCCCTATCTTTGATATTTCTTTAGTGCCAATGCTCTCTGAATTGCGGCAGAAACACCTTTCGACATCTTTGTTTCAGAAAATTTTCTTCTGAAAAAACAAGAAAGTAAATATTGTCATGTTAAGTTAAGCTGGTCAACACATTTTAATTTTTACATGCACTGATGTATTACGAAAGGGTGTACTGCAATATATTTTATTGAAAAATAGGAGTGTCCGCGAATACATTATTTATTTGAACTGTCGGGCTGATCGAGCGTGTGTAAAAATTCAAATGTGTTGAGCCTCAACGCCAAGCCAGTGATATAATTCTAGCTTGACTTGACACCAACGAAAAATTTGCATGTATAACACTTGACGTTGCCTTGAATAGCGAGAATGAAATTTCGAAAAATTAAATTTAAATGAGATTGTTGAGTCGGGTTAAAAAAAATAGGGAAAGCGAGTCCGATTATAAAGTATTAGACTCGTATAATTTGGTCGCCATGTGATCAATATCCCTTATTCACACTTTTGTAAATATCCCGGTCCTACTACTTAAAAGCACACTACGTTTCCTAATCAGGGCCGGGATATTTAGAAAAGTGTGAATAAGGGATATATTCCTTGAAAGGATTTATAGTAATTTGAGGTCGTTTTTTGACCTGCACATCATTTTTGAGTCATATTTATTGTAATTGATATAATATTAAAAATTCCAAAAAAGTTAAATTTGTGGATTGTCTGTTTTTTAGGAAGGTTCCGGCTTTGAAGCACTACAAAAAAATATCGGCAAATTTATTACAAACAATCTTTATTTTATGTAGAAACTACCAGACAGACAATCCGCAAATTAAATTTTCTCGGGATTTATAATTTTTTATCGAAAACAATAAAAATTGCTTAAAAATAATGTGCAGGTCAAAAAACGACCTTAAATCACTTTAAATCCTTTAAGGGGGTGGCATAAGTCCAGCAGATTGGTACATTTTTTCAGAGCAATATTTGAAAAAAAAATGGAAATTTATTTTTTTTATTTTTATCTTTAATAAAAGTGTTCATTCTTACAAACGTTCACATTTTTATTTTCTAAACATAACTAACTATAGTTGAAAATATGAAAAAACACTTTTCACTATACATTTATTTCCAACTAAACCCGACTATAAAAATTTTTTGAAAGACGATATTAATAAACTTCATTTATTCCGCTAATAAGTGTCTTGATAACTCTGAACAGTCGAAATTTTCTAGACTATCAAAAAAATTTTCCATGAGAAAGGGTGAAAATTGGCAAAAAGTAGAGAAAAACAGCTTTTTTGAGATAAAAATTGACCTTAAATTGCGTTTTGATATTAAAAAATGTCCACTATCATAAGAAATGACGCCCACTTCACCCACAATTTTATTTGAAATTTTTCACAACCATAAAATTTCTAGAGATTCAGTGCCGAATGGCACTTATCGAGTGAACAGGCAAGTGTTAAAAATTTCATCAACAGTTTCAAAATGATAATCGCGCGACCTACCGATTATTTGACATACGGCGACTTAATAGATACCAAAACATTTAATATGTCATTCTGCATTATTTTTTATGGAGAGTTCACAAAACTACGAATAAAAAATTTTGGACTTGATTTGACGAAAATTTTCATAATTTTTCTGAAAAAGTCGATAAGAAAATGAAAAATTAAAATTTTTCAAACAGCGGTCAGAAAATATGTAGGAATCCATGAAAAAAGTTTAAGTGTCTATTTTTTTTGATTTTTGCCCACAGATTTAAGATATTGAAACAAAAAAAATTTTGGACAAAAAATGCGGAAAATTTTCATAATGCTTCGATTTTTTTTCATATTTTTACGATTTCAAAGATGAAAACCCGAACTCAAATCTTTCCTAAAATAGATAAAAATGATTTTATGAAGCTGAACCATATTTAAATCGGTTCAGCTAACTATAAAAAGCATAAAAAATTAACTGACTAATTATTTTCGTAAGTTAAATTGACTCCAGGATGCCGGGTTTATGTCACCCCCTTACGAAATAAGTAGCGTTAATTATATATATATAAAGATGGAAAAAAAATTATGAGAAAAAATTTCGGTCGTCACGTGATCAAAATATAGCGATTTTTCGTATTTTCAGTATTTAATTCTTTCAAAACAAATGCCACGTCGGTAGTTTTTGAAAAAAATCTCACCACAAAACGAGCAATTAAATTTAGCACAACCCAGTTAATCTGAAAAGTTCAACCCATGTAGTCGATTTTAACCCAAAAACAAATGGTGGTCACGCTGGATATAGCGATATAAAACTTTCTTGATTTTTGTCGATAAATTGTATTTTATTTGACATGTTTCGCGTTTTGCATCTTTCAGAGTGAGAAAAAATCGAAAAATTATAAGCAGAAATAGTTTTGTGTGTCGAAAAATATATGACTAATCGGGCTTAGTTTGGCTAAATAGTTTGTGACTTTAAAGTATATTGAAAGCTTTTCGAAATCGTCTTGTTTGCAATCATAATTCTTCAATATTAATTTTGAACTGACTTGAACAACACCAGTATTTGTGATTAAGGGGGGGGAATAAGGCCCGTTCAAAATATTGAATTTTCTTGCTATGGATTTCTTATGAAAATATACCGTCTTGGTTTCAAGTAGCGTAGAAAGAAAAAGTAAAATGAAGGATCTCTTGGTAGAACAAAAAACAGGGTTTAGTTCACAAACTCGATATTAAAGCAGAATTTAAGCAGGTAGATGATAACCGGGCTTAGAAACCGAGGGCCGTTTTTTGGCTGGGCGATAAAATTGCCGCGCTGTGCAAATACAGTGAAGTAGCGAGCGACAAACAGTTTGACATGACCGTTTGCACGAGTGAGAAACAGTTTGGCATCAGCTCTGACCTAATATATATCCCCTATTCACACTTGTGTTAATATCCCGGCCCTACTACTTAAAAACACACTACGTTTCCTAATCAGGGCCGGGATATTAACAAAAGTGTGAATAGGGGATATACAGATGAAAGTGATAACTGATCGGAAGTGTATACACATGAGGTGTTAAGGAGCTCATAATTAATTGTATATCACTTTTTGGTTAGAATGCGTAGCCACAACGTTAAAATCACACGTTAAAAGGAGTAGTGGCTACGCATTCTAACCAAAAAGGGATATCCCTTTATTACACTTTGCTCAGAATGCGTAGCCACTACTCTTTTTAACGTGTGATTTTAACATTGTGGCTACGCATTCTAAGCAAAGTGTAATAAAGGGATATAATGGCTAGATTTTAATCATGAATCAGAAATTATGATTCATAATAACATGTAATAAAAATGATATAAATGAAACTGATACAGTAGATTTGCGATATCTGCGGCATAAAATGGCGCAGCTACACGGATATCATCAATTTCACCATGTAGAAAAAGACTGGAAAATCGACAATTTAGGAGTTAATTGTTTAAAATATTTCGTATGAAATCAGTTGAAATTCCTTTATTTGTGGAAAATTAAAACACGGTTTACGGAAAATCGAGTAAGAAATTTGGACAAAACTCACCTACTTGATCTGCACGGACTCTTTTCAATGTGTTTCTTCTAAATCTAGTGAAGAGATACATTTTGATTGAGACCCCTCCATAATAGGGTCAAAATACTTTTTTAATGATTTTAAAGCCAAACAATATGATTCTTCAAGGTTAGTTGCCGTCGTTCTGTCTGGTCATCATGACTGTTTAATCATTGTCATACCTTGAAAATCAGAAAGGAATAACATCTCAAAAAATAATGCTGTCTATTTTGTAAGCTCGTATCTGATTGGAAGAGCCATCCCGGAATGGCCCATCCGTCACGTTCGGATTTTATTTAGGATGAAAGATTTTAGTTCCAATATCTTAGTCCCTCGTGGCATAGGAAATATGCATTATAAAGGATCGAGAAAGGTAAAAAAGGAGCTCGATAGAAAGTATCGATAATGATGTTTATGTCAAGCCCAAAAATAGCGACAAATAAACAAATTCCGAGCAATCTTGAAAAAAAAGGGAGATCAAAGAAATTAAAAATACTTTGAGATGAAATCAATTTCGATTTTCAACAATAGGACAATGTCACATGACAAGTTCAAATTAAAACCTTGTTTGTCCTTATTTCAAATCGTCCATAGATTTGGTAATACTAGCCGCTATCATACGCGGTGAATATGCGTCCTTAACGTACACCAACTAACCATTTAAGGAAACCCACTTTCGCGAAAAAAATGGTTTCCCAAAATGGTAATGGGTTTCCATTAAATAAGTATGGGTTTTCATTAAATGGTTATGGGTTTCCATAACCTTGTAATTTTGGGCAAAATTCGAAAAGTTGTCTTCAGCCAAAAATTTTTTGAAAATTTCCGATTTTTTTTCCTAAATTACATGTACAAGGATCAATTATAGGGCAGCCGAAACCAACAAACTTTTCAGAATAGTTTTGAGCAAATTATGCACCAAAACATAGTTATTTTACTCCTACATCCCTTGTTTTTCAAAAATGGTTTCCATATATGGTAATTCTTTGTTTTTCAAAAATGGTTTCCATAAATGGTAATTCCTTGTTTTTCAAAAATGGTTTCCATAAATGGTTATGGGTTTCCTTTAAAAAGTGATGGGTTTCCATTATCGGGGGTTTCCTGAAATGGTAAGTTGGTGTATAAGCTTGTGCTAGAACTTTTGTACACCAACTGTACCTTCTGTTATAGCAAGAGCATAGTTAGCCTTGATTATTTCTATTGAGCAATAAACTAAAACAAACAAACACAATTACTTTCACTTTTAGAGTAAAATCGAGCCCTTGGTCTTTCACACTGCAACAAAAAGTGATTAATAAATGCAGTTATACACAAAAAACTATAAGAAGTGAGTGTAATTTGTCCAAACAAAGTTTTGGTTTTAATTTTTGACTGAAAGATGCCAAATGATATCACAGATCATCACCATCAAAAATTCGTTCGAAATTTTGAAACATCAATATTTCTGCAAAATAATTAACATGCTTGCGAGTCAAGCACTAGGCGTGTTTGGAATATGCAAAAATGAGTGATATAATCACGAGATTATTGAAATATTCGAGTCGAAAATTCTTTAAATTACGTGACGACAATTATCGTCTGGCATATTCGCACGAAAATGAGGGCTTTTGTTTTGGTCACACAGACTTGAGATAATAAAGGTCACTACGGATCGCGGTCGTTATGTTTCTTGGGTTATAATTTTGCCAAAAACGAAGTGAAAAATTTAATTTTCGATCAAAATCTCATTGAGAGTCTCTCAATTTGATTTTTCAAGATTTTACTAACGGTTTACTAAAAATCAATGTTCTACAATTCGAAAGGAAAAAATTCCGGTTCCGAAAAACGAACTGAAACTCATATCATATCAAAAAAGTTTATTACTTGACATGTTTCAGTTTTTCACCATTTTCAAAAGTTAAGATTTGTTCACAGAGAAAATAAGAAGACTTGAAAAGTTAGAAATCTAGAATGTCGGCAGAAACTTTTTAGTTAATTTTAGGGCTTTAACTTTTTATTTTTACTGCCCATTTTGGAAAAGAGCGCGAAGTAATTTTCATCTAATTAAATATTAATTTTATTGTAAAAACTTGACGTTTCGGCAGTTAAGAACCATTTTCAAAAGTAAAAAATTTTTTACAAAGATAATTAAACTTGAAATTGAGCAGATATCTAAAAATGCATGGAAAGTTTTATGGGGATTCAGTAGCAAGAGAAATTAAGTCCCCCATTTTCGAGAGAAGGGAGCATTTCTTCTCTTGCTTCTGAATATTCAGACTGGGGCAGAGTGTTGTTATTAAAAATGTTTATATAATTTTAGAATAGAGAAGTCATGCACTATACATCATATTTAAAACTTAACCACATTATTTTTACACATGCATCCACTTTTTTTACAGTTATACAATTTATTTAGAACTAAAACTGAATAAATTGCAAAATTAAAGAAAAATTATGAAATTAGGAGGTTAAAATAATATATAAAAAAAATAAAAAATAAATTGTAATACCATATATTATAAACGTAATAACGAGGGTGATACGAAAAGCAGACAAGAAGATGAGTTGGACGAGCGAGTGTTGCAGAGATGTGAGGGAGCCAAAACCATAAAATGAAGCAAAAATTGAAACTACAAATTTGGAAATCGAATAAAAAGCTGAAATCGAAAACTGTGCCTATATGCCAACAAATTGAGAAAAGAATCAATTCCAAGAAAAAACTTCAAAAACGAATCAATATTCCATCAAAATTGTAAACAAACCATTTATTGCTCTCTACCGCTTAAATCCTGCATGTATTCTACCACACCTGCTGTCCTGCTTAATTTTCCCTGCCTTTTCTAAAAACCATCAAATAACAAAACTTCGCCAGAACAACGCGATACAGTACAGTCCGAACTGTCCAGAAATTTTGTTGCAAATGGACATTTTGGACAGTACAAACCGAAAAATAATCTATAAAAAGTTTGCATACAATTCTGTTGTATCAAATTAATTTTTATAGAAAATTTTAAAAAAAATGCTTCACTTATTTCGCAAAAAGTGAAGCAGTGCACTATCTTTTGAGTAGCGTACTCAAAATAAGCACTTTTCCGAAAGCTTATCGGTCATACGGTATTCTTCCAACAAAGTCAAAAATAAGTCACAAACATTAAATGATTCTACCTAGCAGCCTTTTTTATTTTTTCCTTAAATTTTACAGTTAATGTACAGTTCCAAAAAATCTTTGAATAAATTTTTATTATTATCGAAAAAAGTGTGAATACGTGAATATAATCCTAAATCCTTGTTTTTGATGAGAAAGTGTGATTTTAAAATGATCAAAAATCAAGTCGACCTTTCTCGAGTGTTCAGATACTGATAAGAATTGTCTCTTATCATTTTAGTCATTTCTTCAAAATGGGGACTTAATTTCTCTTGCTATCTGAATCCCCATAAAACTTTCCAGCATTTCTAGATATCTGCTCAATTTCAAGTTTATTTCTTTATAAAAAAATTTAACTTTTGAAAATGGTTCTTAACTGCCGAAACGTCAAGTGTTTTACAATAAAATTAATATTTTATCTTAATTAATGTTCATATATCATATAGTTATCATAAAATATATTATATATATGGCATAATCCGACCTCAGAGTACAAATCCTTATCATTTGAATGATAAAAACAACGCAAGATATTCGCATTTTTCAAATATTTAGGATTTGTACTCTGAAGTCCGGTAATCCATATCATGTATTAATTTGGGTCATTAACAAAAATAAATTCATTTTTTAATTTATATTATATAAATTATATATCTTTGAGGGTCAACAACTCTTTTTGAGTGTTAAATGTAAACTTATAACGTGAAGAACATTATGAATCTGAAAAACTTCAGAATTGACCTCTCACGATTACATACAGCGGGGTGCGGCGTATAGTTATACGCGTATAGTTGGAA
>SCLH01000080.1:141343-160963 GCA_004367855.1 Oikopleura vanhoeffeni | reverse complement strand
CCGAGATAAAACCTACGTAAGCCTCCGCAAAAACCTACGCTTTTGAAAAATAAATTTATTCGTTCCTGGCGTGCGGCGTATAGTTATAGGAAAAAGATAGGGCTTTTTTTCAAACGTTCCTAGGCAAAAGATAGGCGTTTTTCACCAGATTTTCAGACCAAGATTCTCCTGTCGGGGCGACAATGAAAAATACATTTTTTTTAAAAACATGTTCAGATTGACCAATGAAGTGTCGGTATTTCAACAAGTTTAAAAACATGTTTTCAAGTCAATACATATCATGTGTACATCTTAGAAGATTTGTAACGAAAAATTAATTTTAAAATCACCAAAAATTCTTACTCTGACCACCCCTTAACTCAATTACATGTATAAACTCTAGATACTGTTTAAATTGACCAATCAGCAGTGGTCTTATTTTTTTTCTTTAATCATCTTTGAATTCATGTTTTTTAATTTACTTTATTTCATTTTTTCGATGAAATCAAATTTATACATACACTAAAAATTCTAGTCTAGAATATATGTAAAATTACCCTTAAATCACCAAAAATTCTTTCTTTGACCATATTTTAACGCAATTTTTAACTCTAGATATTGTACAAATTGACCAATCAGAGCACATTTTCCCAGAAGTACGCGTATAGTTAGAAAGTACGCGTATAGTTAGAATTACGCGTATAGTCCGGGGTTTTGGGCGACGAACTTTCTAACTATACGCCGCACCCCGCTGTATTCGAAATTAATACATCACACGAACATCTGCTGAGTCTATTCTAGAACACTTAATTGTTCTTTCAAAATCTTTCTTCTTTTATACTCAACATACAATGCATTTGAAAATTAACACACGGTATGGAATGAATGCTCTAAAAATATTTCCGGCCCACTTTTTCGAATTTCAGTCTTGTATTTTCTCAAATGTCACTTGATTTAACGATTTTGCAACTGCGAACTTTATCTTGTTTGAAAATTGTTTTAACCCTGGCATGATAAATTATTCGTTAATAAATTATTCGTTAATAAAAAAAAATAGTGATAGTAGATTTAACCGATGAGTGTTCTTATTCAAAATAGCCATTATCATTGATAATGGCTATTTTGCATACGAACACTCATCTGTTAAATCCACCATCACTATTTTTTTTTATTAATCTAGTCACGATGCACTAACGATTCATATTCATTATGTATACGTATGCGTTAAGCTTAAGATGACGGGAAAGTGAGCTATAAAATTTATGTTAGCAATTTTAACGACATTTTCAAAATATCTCAATTTTCTTGACATAAATCAAATAAAAATTTTTTAATTTCCATCAACAAAATTTCTAGAAATTTCAGGGATTGTGAAAATCCTACTGAACATCAACGTCGTGAAATTCTTATTTTATTTAGACCTAAATAGTTTAAAATTTCAGAGAAACAAAAGTGATAACAGAGCCCGGTGAGCGTTATGATAAGAAGCGTTATATCCTTTTATGACCTTTTGATTAATATAAAAGATGGGGGTTGAGGGAGCCAATCTTAAAACTCCTAAGACAGTCTTAGGAAGACTCTTTTTAGCCACTCATGAGACCGCTTTCTCTTCTTTTCAGCCGAGATCTATTAGATTAATCAAAAGGTCATAAAGGGATATCTCAGAAAACATTTTACAAAATTTATTATCTACAATGTAAATTCTGCATGTAGTAAAATTCCATATTGAGTTTACCTGGAAATGTTTTTGTCGTTATAAATAAATCATACTAACCAATCCAATACGGTTTTGCATGGCCAAAAGATAAGTTTGCATGGCTGACATCGTGAGCTAATTTTCGGTAGTGAAATAGACCAATAAAATTAAAAAATTTGCCTTTGTCCGTACTAGTATGCAAATATTTATATGTTGATTTAGGAAGATTATTGAAGAAAAACAACATCAATCTTTAAAAAGAAAGCAACTTAAATTCGAAAAATAGTATTACTCCGGATTATTTTACAGCATATCTCCTGAGAAAATGTTACTGGCTAGTTTGTTACTCGGTATTTCGGCGGAAGGTATTTATTATAAACAAAATTATATTTAAAGCGACTTTAGGGAGTTGGCGTCGATAATCACGCTGTTTTTTTTATGTTTTCAAATGCAGTTTCTGAGAAACTTAGTATCAGAAAGGTATCAAATTTGTTTTGAATATGCAGGGTAATTATTAAGGATTTTTGCAGTCCCACTCAGATCATCAAATTATTGAACCTATGCTCAGAAAATAATATTTAGCAGGCCTCCCTCTGAAACATGATTTTTTTTCTTATTTGGCATGCGGGCCTTATATCATAAATCACGGAAGAGTGGCCTTTAGTAGTAAATCAGTGATTTAAGATATATGAATACGGAGTGACTCTTAGGCCATTTTTATTGATTTTATTTTTAATTCATGCTTCAAATAAATAACAAAGCTCAGAGATTTTAATCGCCGTCTTTGAGAATTTTTCTTGGACTCTCTAAAAATGCTTGTGAATTTCAGATTTTCTGCAAAATTTTAAGTATATTTCTGAGAAAAACAATGAAAAATTGAATTTGAATTTTTTTTTTATGGAAATATTAAGAGCTCAAAGTGTTTATTCGCAGAATTAAAAGTTATAAAACATTTATAGATCGAAAATGGAACCTTTCATTCGAAATCCTCTTTTATTTTACCGTTGATTGCAACTCCCGAAAAACCGACCAAAAATAAGTGTATCAAAAAGTACTATTCTTAAAGCTGAGATATCGACGCTCACTCCTTTAAGGGGTAGCGGTCGTAAAAACCTTGGGTTTCTATATCCCCTGTGGTTCGTTAGCATGAATAGTCAAAAATTGATTAATTTCTAGAAAATATTTTAAGATCAACCGTTAAATGCATGAAACCTAATTGCTGCTTTTTTTCTCAAGTGATGTATAACGTCAAATCCACGTATCCGAAAATGACATGATGCCGATATTATTAGTCAGAAACAAATTCTCTTCAATCTGATGGGCTATTTTCTTTGATAACTCATCTTAATTCGCCAAACTTGTTTTTGAAAATTCCTGGCTATACAGTATCACAATTTTACTTAGAGAATCGAGAATATTATCTGAAAAAGAGAAATAAAATTGCATGTACCGTTCGTGAGTTACACTTAGGTTTGAAAAAATTGTACATTTTGCCTATATTTAACTACAGTATAGCCTATACTGTAGTTAAATATAGGCAAAATGTACAATTTTTTCAAACCTAAGTGTAACTCACGAACGGTACATGCAATTTTATTTCTCTTTTTCAGATAATATTCTCGATTCTCTAAGTAAAATTGTGATCTGCTCTGAATCAGAAAATTTCGTCCAAATTCTCGAAATCGCTATTAATGCAGATTTACTGGGCGCCAGTATTACATTGATTAGGCTAAAAATTACAATATTGAAAAAGGGGCAAAAGTATTAACAACTATAATATTGAATTCTTTCATTTAGGATAACTTTTTGTTGCCAGTATAATTTTCTGTAATTTGAGACTTTAAAATAAATTAATTTTTTTGCAAGCAAATCCGATATTCTAGAACTAGTTTTTCGATAGTTATAAAAATGTTTTTACTTGCAATCGATTTCTCATGTGCTGGTTGGTCGGATGAAGGAAAAATAATACGGAATTTGTGATCGTGGTTGAAAATAACTACTACACTCACAATCCCCTTACGCTCATGAACATTTCAGAATATCTCACAAGAGGGTCGTATACTGGCACAATATCTCGAACTAAAACAGGGAGAACTTGTCAAAAATGGAATACAAATAGCCCGCACCGTGTTCGGCAAAAACCAGTTGATATCTCGAAAGGTCATAATTATTGTAGAAATCCGGACTTTGATAAACGAGGACCATGGTGTTACACGACTGATCGGAATAAGAAATGGGAACACTGTAACACTGGCTGCGATTATGACAACTGTATTATTGATGGCGATCGATATGGAGAAAAATACAAGGGAAATATCGGGTAAATTTAATGAACTTTGAAAGTTTTTTGTTGTTTTGAAATTATTCTTCGGCATTTTTAACTTTTTGCCGCCTGTAGAGTTTAGGAGAATAAGATCGACGAGAATTTTGAAAACAGTTTATTCTTTTTAAAAACTCGAATTTCAAAGAAGACATGTGGGTCTTATCAACGGACAAAAAATAGATTTTTTGTCATCACTGTAATGTGGGAAAAATATCACTTGACTACATGTGTTTATCAATAAGAAGATAATTTAGTATCAAATTTTGCAAAGAAAAGTTAAAATTTGAAGATAGACCGAATTCAAACAAGCTCGGCATATGTAATTGCCGCCGGTGGTCATCTGATACCTATAATTGCTGAAATCGTTATGACAAAACCTTTGCTTGCGTATCTTAAATCATTGATTTGAAATAATTCGATATTTCGGGCAACTCCATTTCCGGTGCTACACCACGTGATAATTTTTTTATAAAATGTTAGATGTTAAACTGAAGCTGAATTTTACGCTTCACTCAAAAAAGTGACTAAGGATTGAAAATATTTCAATGTTATGCTATATCCTGAAAAACGAAGAAAGATTTTTGACAACCTATAACAGCGCCACCAAATAGTTGAAGTCGAAAAATTTTGTAACTCAAATTTCGACCACAAAAAAATTACTCTAGGGCTGAAATTTTCAGATTAATAGGCGTGATGATTGTCCAGTGATAACAAAAACTTAATCATTTTCGAAGATTAACAATGTTTCTTCACAGAATGTTTGCATATTATGCTCTTAAGGGGGCTGTGGGTGTAAAATGTTGAAATTGCTGAAGAAATAGCCCTCTCCTCAAGCTGGACTGGAAAGGTCGATAACGGGCAGATAAAAATAAATGAGAAAAAAATACTGGAGACTAAAACCTTCTCTATCAACTGCTAGTAAATTTTTGATTCTGGTGAAGGGTAACTCCCCGGTGCCGTACTAAAAACCGGTTAAAATATGTTCTTTATATATTAATTCACAAAAGTTGTTAATTCTCCGTCAATTTTGCTTTAAATTGAATCAAACAAAGATATTTCGTGAAAGTACGACGTGTTTACATAGTTTTGAGTCGTCCGGTTTTAAAAAAATCCCTTTCGGTTTACAGGCGGTAAAAATGAAATTCATGAAATCTGTTTATTCTCTGTTAATTTTGCTACAAAGTGAATAAAACATACCATTTATGAAACGTATGAAGTTTTTGAATATTCTCATCAGTTGGAAAAGTAATTTTCTGTTGGTTTTTAGCGTTAAAAAACGGATTCATTCTATATAATTTTAATGCACAGGTGGGAGAAAAAAAATAACAACACAATGATGCAGTGCGTGAGTTGGTTCTTGTGCGTCGTTTTGTCCAGAGCGACCAATCAGAGCGTTATATTCATTCATAATAGTTTTTTCCCACGATTCAAGAACAAAGAAACAATTTTCTTCAACTCTTGCTTTATTTACACCTTCAACCTACTTAAGAAAGTAACCGCCGAAGGTCTATATCTCGAGATCTCCACATGCTACGAAGCTAATTCTTGCGGCATTCGAAATTTCTTGTCAATAACATTTTAGAAAAAAAAAACTTCGTACAAACAATTTCAAGAAATTTGGATTTTTTTTGAAATCGTGCTGTATTTTGAAATCGTGCTGCATTTTCAGAAGACCATATCAGAATCTGGCGAATCAGACGCAATCAAAACTTTGAATGTCTCGCAAAAGAAAACAAAGCAAGATATTGTAAAACAAATGCCATATATTAACCTGGAGCACACAATTTGTAAAAAGTTTTTTTTTAAATAAAAATTTGATATCAGTGCTCCAAATGAAATTGAATAAGTACTCAATACACCGAAAACAGTCAATTTAACATGTAATTTTTGTCGATTTTGAGCTTATATACCGAAAATTACAATTATAATTCCATATTATTTCGTAAATAACCATTGATAGTGGGCGTTAGAAAAATCAAAAAATTTTGACATCTCATCACTAAATAAAATGATACGAATTTGGTCAAAAACTGGGTTTTTCAACCAGTATCACGACCAGTACGATCATACAAAAAACCTCTAAATACATTTTTGAAAATTTTAGACAAATATTAACTATATTCCAGCATTTAAGTATCGTCAGGTTGTCCGTTAGAACAGGTCTGGCGTTTAAAAGTAAAATGCGTCGGTTACCGCCTTAAGGCGGTCAAATTGACACAAACGTTATGTTTGAACATAATTTTGAGAAAAATACTTAGAAAAAAATCGAAAAAACGCAAAATTTTCGAAATTTTTTTTGTTTTCATTTGGGTTGTTTTATGCGTTCAAAACATAAACAATTGATTTGGTGCATTTTTATGACATAATTACTGCAGAAAATGTAGGAACCGGGATACCCTTAAAGTGAAGCGTACTGATTTTCTGGCGAAACATCAGTGATGGTACATCACCCTTCAATATCACGCAGCGTGAGTCACGCCCAATATCTCAATTTCTTTCGTTTTTGAAATTATGAAGTTTTTTTGAACATTGTCTTAAGTCATTTGTAAGATAATTGGCCGAATTTTGACATCACAGACTAATTTGTTTGGGTATTCAGATTAAAAACTTTGGATAATTGGCAATTTAACTATTTTGAACATCGATTTCATTATTCAGTTGTTTTTGTTGATATATCGAAAACGATGCCAAGTTTTTGACATCAAGGAGTTTACAATGATTAGCTTTTCTCGATGTATCTAGGCATAGATTTTGTATCAACTTTTTTTTGCAGTTAACTATTAACGTTATGAAACTTTCATAGTTTCTGACATACGTTTTCTAAGTCTTTTGGGTCTACCGTGAATCAGTCTATTCAAAAAACGAACAATATGATTAACTTTGATTAACAATAATTTAAAAAAAAACTCCAATATATATTTTATAATATCATTTATTTCAGTAAGACAAGCAGTGGTATACAGTGTCAGAAATGGAATAGCAGCAAGCCTCACAGACCAAATGTCGTACCAGATAAAAAGAATCACAATTTTTGTCGAAATCCAGGAGAAGTTTATTAATAATATTTTAAGGCTAAAACAGATCAGCAGACTTTTGTGTACCTAATCATACCCAGATTTATTTACTCACCCATCACAAAATTTTTATAAAAATGATTGGCGGTGGTCTCGCCGTCATTCAATAATAATTGATTTCGCTAGAGATCGTCAAAGTGGCAAACTTGAGTGGTTTGATTTATAAACAGATTTTACTTTTTTCTTATTTCATTTATTTTTATCGACCAGAGACCAATTTGTTTAGATTTGTTCCAGCATATTTTATTTAACTCATTTAATACAGTAGATATCATCAAGTTCAGACAGTTATATCGAATTGCATGCAATCACTCTGAAACCACTAGGAAAAGATTCACCATAGTCGAGTTTCGTATGACTGTATTGTACACTGAATAAAATTTATATTCATCAGAGGCGCTAAAGAGTAAACATGATTTTGCTTTCTCGAATCTTTTGATGGCCGTTTCAACGCGACTGCATGTGATTTGAGATGTATTACCATTAATATTCTGTGAGAATATAATACATTCTCATACATCTCATACATTCTCATACAGTCTCATACATTCTTATACATTCTTATACATCTCGTATATATATATATGAGTTTCGCTTTGCGATAGAGAAAAGCACTAGACTCGATTTATCAGCTCTGAGTTGGCCGATGTCTGACACAAACTGGGTCTTCGTTTTGATTTCATCGTTTTGAAGTAGAATTTCCGATAAGCTTATTTTTATTGAGAGTCTTTCCCGGGATTATTTGGGAGAGGTGAACATATTTTCTGACA
This sequence comes from Oikopleura vanhoeffeni, assembly GCA_004367855.1. Taxonomy (NCBI): domain Eukaryota; kingdom Metazoa; phylum Chordata; class Appendicularia; order Copelata; family Oikopleuridae; genus Oikopleura; species Oikopleura vanhoeffeni. Next base: position 153,121 of record SCLH01000080.1, on the reverse strand, counting down.
AGTCGTTATTTGAAAAAATACATAAAATATTATTAAATTGCTTTAAAAATGAAAAGCGACAATGGAAAAAAGGCATGTAAAATATTACATTCATTTTCAAAAATATTTATAAATTAAACTATGCGATATCATCGCCGATATAAATTTTGTCTATCTTACTTAGGTTTTGGTAAATCAGTAGCGTTGAACGATAAACTACAATTGTAATAATTTGGCATTTATTCTAATCAATTTAGCTGAACATTTTTTATTTTAATTTAATATAGGCCGGGAGACCTAATTTTTACATATAAATATTTGGCCAAGTTTTTCATTGGCTTGTTTTTGTAAAAGTCAACTTTTTGGACGTTCGTGAAAAAAAGTTTTATAATCGCAAAAATAAAATGAAAACTGAATTTATATTTGTAAAAATTAGGGGGGGGGAAATTACTCATTGTAAAAATTTGAGGAGGTATTATTGTCATTTGCTTTGTGTCAAGTAGGTTGTTCTACGTCACGTGACTTATGGACTCGATTTTTGATTAGGGCAAGTTTCACAAAAATGGAAAGGTTTTAAACATTTTCGATGACGTTTCGAAAAAATTGATTATTTAAAAATATCTTAACCTCGATTCCTACAAAAATCGCGTATCGAAAAACAAGTCAAGTGCAATTGTGTAGGCGTATTAATCATTTCTCGTTTGAAGAGAAATTATTTGTCATTTTGGAAATTGTTAATGGTTTTTCTATGGGCGAAGTTGAACTTTAAAAGCCCGGCGAACATTAAATNATCACGATGAAAGGTTTAATTTTGTGATTTAAAAAATTTTTGCAAAAAATAAGTACTGTAATACAGTAAAAATTTTCAAAAAAAAAAACGCACAAACGTCATTTTGTTTCAAAGTATATCGATAACTTTATAACTGATCTTGTCATTAATGATTAAGCGTCGTAAAATGCGATTAAATGGTGTATGGCGACGCGTTGGCATAAATCGAGTCTACGAGTTAAATTAAGCTAATTTTTTTATTGAGAATTATAGGAAAATAGAATTTCGAAAAAAAACATAAAAAAAATGTATATTTTTATTCTAAACAACGTTTCGCAGGATGCATTATCAAGTTTTTTGAGAGAAATAATTTTTCAGCGTTTCGAGACTTCAAAGATTTGGAAACAAATGGATTTTTAATGTTTACTTCAAATTCTCTTTTTTCTTAAAACAAATTTTTAACAACTTTTTAAATCTCAATTCTTTTTAAAGTCAGTTAAAACTGAAAATTATTTGTACTTTGACTGATAATAAATAATTGTGTATCTTTTACGTATTGGATCACCTTTCTTGGATTGTAAAGGTTTGGTTTATTAAATTAAAATATTTTTTAATTAATTAAATTATTTTTTTTAAAAACAAACCAGAAAAATTTCTACATTGCCCTCTAAGGGAAACAGCTGTAATTTTCGTTTGATTACTAAAAAATTAACACGTAAAATTACTTGGTTTTTGTCGTTCCAGCTTATCAGCTGTTTTTTCAGTTTCTGTCAAGTTTATCGAAACTTGAAATCACAATACGCCTCCATTAATTTGAATTTAAAATAGGTAGACCGAACACGTTTTGAAAAGCGGTGAAAACATTCCACTCTAACGGCACTTTATAGTCATTGACATAGTTTAACTTTTTTTCAATATATTAATAGAAGACAATTTTAATTTCAAAATCACGGTTTAAGTATGGGCGCTAATCTTTATGTTTCAACACATCAATGTTCCCAGTATTGTAAACTTTATATCCTCAAAGTTAAATTATATTATTATGGTGCTTCAGAAACATGTATTGAAAACTAAAAAATTAACAGTTTTATTTTAAGAGATCATAACGACGATGCCATCGTGGCCGCAACATGGACCAGTGCATTACAGAAAAGTCAAAGTGAAGAAGAAAAATTTGTTTTATATAAACTCTTAATAAAATTATATGAAGAAAGGGGACATTTCAGGAAAATGGCTGGGTTTGCTTCAAAACAGTTTGAAATGGTGAGAAATTCAGTTCAAAAAGATCATGTTTTATCGGCAAGTTTGAACTTGGCGAGAGCCAAATTGTTTCTTGGTGAACATGCAGAGGCGGCGAAAATGGCTAATTATGTGAGTTTGAGAATAAATTATCTCATGAATTTGATTTCAACTAATTTGTTTACAAGGGATTTGAATAATTTCATAAATTAAGAAAAGCATGTTCACCTTTGAGAAGTTGATCGATTTTGTATTAACTTTAAATTTTCGTACATATCACGTAACGTGATTCACGTTACGTGATTAACGGTTCATTTACCGAAATTTAATAAAGTAACCTAAAAGACCACTAATAGTGTAATAATTGAAAAAATCACCACTGGGTAAATAAACTGTTCAAATTAGCTTAAATTTCGACTATTCAAAATCGGGAAAAAATCGAAAAAATTTTGAAAAATGATCAAATTTTCTTTGTCATCTTCAGATTCATTTTTTTTAACCGGTATCTGTACCAGGTGGCCAAAATTTTGCCTTGGTTATTAAAATCGATAAAACTGTATAAAACAAAGCACGCTTGCCTGAGTTCTTTTTATGGTAAACGCCCTATAAAATAAAACGCACGTAAAAAATATTTTTTCGCTTGAAAACAGTTAATCAAAGCACGTTTTCTGCAAATTCTTTAATAATTAGATTTATTTAAGAGTCTTTCAATGCTTGAAACAGATGAAATGAGCGCGATAAGTTATCGCCATAAAATCGATGCATTGCTCACAGCTGGAGCTGCAAATTTGGGCTGTTCAAAATATTCAACATCTCTGGGACATTTAGGTAAAGAATACTGATAAATGTATGAAACATTTTGCAAAATGATGAAAAAATAAATTTTCTTTAATTATTTGCAAAAAAGCTTTTCTCTACGTATTTGGATATATCAAATTGAAAAATCGTAGCTAATAACGTCAAAAATTATGGCTTTTTTCTCAATCACTCATCGAAATTTTGAAAGACTTTACTTAAGGTGAGAAGGCTCGTAAAATGTATTATATTTTATCATTCCTCAAACTACGGCAATATAATCTCCAAAACTACGCAACATTTTTTTAAAAATATTGTAGAAAAAATCTAAAATTTTAAAAATTTGAATATTTTTTGCGTTTACTTGGAGCAAACTGGTACATGGCAAAAATTATGGGCAATTTAAGCACTTTTTACCTTATACTGTATAAGTTATACATGAAAAATTACATCACAAGATTAGTGTGACAAAAAATCACGAACTGTTTAGGACCAATCACCTTTGTCAGTTATTAAGTTTCTTCGCAGACTTGGCAAATCAGCTCATTTAGTGACATCAGTGACGTTCAATTCGTTTAAGAGTTAATTCTTCCAGATGCTCACAAATGGTCAGATTATGACGTCTAATGTGAGAATAAGCTATCCTGCACGAATCATCAAAATACCGGACGATTTGCTCTAAAAATTTTCTTCTTTAAATTTATAATCAAATTTCATGATAATTATTGAATATAACATGTCCTTGACGCTTAAACATTCATTTTGTTTTTTACTAATTATCTAATTTTTGTCATTTTTTTATTTGTTATTATTTATTGGTCATTTTTTTCGAATTTATTCATTGAATTTGGAACGATTTTTGTTTCAAATTTGGCTTATATTCAAATTCAAAAACTTACAAGCTTAAATAATTATCTTGATAAATTGTCCAGGACAATTTGTCCTTGACTCATGAATTTAAATTTCCCATCAATTTATCAATTATGTCGTCATAATGACGTGAAAGTTCCCCGGATTATTTATTCAAAAGCTTTTCAAAACTTTTCATTATGACGTATGACAAATGTGAATTGAGGCTTCAAGATAACAAAAGTTTTACAATAATCGCTTTATTGTCAAAATCAAGTTTAATAAATCTTACTGTTAAATACAATTTAATTTACTTGTTTAAGGGGGTAGCAGCGATGTGGCAGAATGGCGTCAATTAAATTTACGAAAATAATTAGTTGGTTTATTTTTTTTGTGCTTATTATCGTGAGCTGAACCAAAATAAATGTGTATCAGCTCATCAGAATCATTTTTTATCTATTTAAGGAACGATTTGAGTTCAAACTTTAATTTTATAATTCGTAAAATTTTCGAAAAAACTCAAAGCATTATGAAAATTTTAAGCATTTTTCGTCCAAAATTTTTTCTGATTAGTTTTTTGAAATTTGTGAATAAAAACGAAAAAAATAGCCACTTTTACTTTTTTCATGCATGTTTACATATTTTCTGACTGCTGTTTGAAAAATCATGAAATGTTTATTTGTCATTTTGTTGTCGACTTTTTAGAAATATTATGAAAATTTTTCGCAAATCAAGTCCAAAAATTTTTATTGTTGTTTTTTTGAAATCATCTTAAAAAATACAGCAAAATCACATGTGAAATTTCATAGTATATATTTGATTTCCGTATTTCAATCAATTCAAAGGTCAAGCGAATATTGTTTCTAAACTACTGATTAAATTTACAACACTTGCTTGTGACACCGGTTTGTGCCATTTTGCACGCAAATTATAAGAAAATTTTTTTTCAAAAAATCTATATAAAATTGCGGGTGTGATAGGCTACTTTACTTTTAAAAGTCAGTAATTTTTTTTATATTTCAACTCAATTGAAGGTCAATTTTTTTTTCCTAAAAAGCTGTTTTTCTCTATTTTTCATGGAAAAAAAACTTTCATATTAAAGAAATTTTATCATGTGGATAAGGATTCTCTCACTAATTAGAGCATTACACCCGAAAATGCCTGAAGTTTATAAATATTGCCTTTAAAAAAATCCCACATCGGGTCAAGTTGGGAATGGAGTTATAATGAAAAGTGGTTTTTGATATTTTTACAGATACTTAAAAGAATGTTAAGAATGTTGAGAAATAAAAAATATAAACGTTTGCAAGAATGAACACTTTTGTTAAAGAAAAAAATAAAAAAATTTTCATCTTTTTTTCTTTTCATAAATCACTCCGAAAAATGTACCAATCTGCCACATCGCTGCTACCCCCTTAAAACCTCCGTGAACAAAAATGAGAATTAAATTTAACTAAGAATTTGGCCCAAAATATTTGTCGAACGCCTCCGCTTCATGTTTTCTCCCGACGGCCTCCGCTTTTTATGCATCCCATTAGAGATACCCCTTCGACTCTCCCTCAAACTTATCCGTAAATATGTTTTCTTTTGATTTATCACGCACAAGTAGTTTTTTTTAATTAAAATTTATAAAACATCGTAATAAACATCATAATAATTTTGACAAAAATTATACTCTTTGGAAAAAGTAGTCGTCTGATCGAGGATATGACATAAATTATGTCACATAATTGTTAAGGGTTACTACTCTTGCAATAGTTGAATTTGGGATATTTTTCTATATATTCCTTAGGGAGCACTGGTCGCATTAAGCGACTCAGTTATGAAATTTTCCAGATTATTTCGGTATGGTATCTTTATGATTATATTGACAAAAATTAAATGAAAGAACTTTATTTATTCTCATTGGTCATCAAAATTTTATTTTATCGCGATTTTGAAATAACTTTTATCAGTTTTGTCAAAACTTCGAGATTTCCGAGAAATTAAATTGCTGTTTCAGAACAACCAAGGAACAAAAATTAAAAATTATTAATCTTGATGCTCTGCCCCTACCCTTGAGTGACTCATTCAAAGTAGTTTCCATTTTCTGCCGTGATAAACCAGGAGATGCATCTTTCTTGGGACCCTTAACTCCCGTAGTGTCTTTTGCACCATCCGTGGTGGTGCAATGGCCTTTAATCGCAATTAGGAGCCTTAAATCATGTTAAAATATATTTTCAAAGTGTAGATCGACTATTTGGATATTGACGTTTGTGCGTTTTTTTTTTCGAAATTTTTACTGTATTACAGTAGCTTATTTTTTGCAAAAAAATTTAAATCATCAAAAAAGCCTTAAACGGGATCAAAAAAAATTCTAAGACTTTTTTTCCCATTACACCTAGCCCCAAAATAATCATGTGACCGCATATTTAAGGAATAAGTTGATAAAAATAGTACAGTTTTTTTTTCAAAAAATTGCTTAAATCAATTTTTGAAAGAAGTGAAGTGGTTCCTTAGAAGTTTTAAAGACTTTTTTCTCGTCACACCAAAGTCCAAAAACGATCACGTGACTCAAATTCAGAAAATAAGGTTTTGGTTCAAGTAAACAAATAGTGGATCAAATTACGCCGAAAAATTTTTGGGCCAATAAACACCTAATTCAAGAGTTTTTGAACTATTATTATTCTCCAAAAACGTCACGTGATCTTATTTTTTGAGAAATAAAGATTAATTTAATGACATATTCCAAACCTCATTTTGGATATTTCGTCACGTGATTTTATTCGGACTTTGGTGTAATGTGAAAAAAGTCTTAAAAACGTTTGAAGTTGACCCTGAAATTTTTTTGACGTAATTTGAGTACTTTTTCAAATTATTGTACTATGTTTTTTCAAAAATACTCAAATCACGTGGAAGACCCCTTAAAAGAATCGTCACGAATTTCTAAGACTTTTATTGCATTTTAAATTGGCCTCCGTTATTAGAGCAGTTCTAGAAGTCCAAACTTCCGAAATAAGGATAACATAAGAATGCGTAGGCGACAGAAAGAAGAAAGAGAAATAAATCGTCACAAAAATTTAAGAGTCATTTACTAGAGAATTTTCTTTAAAACATTCAATTTTTTGCAGATTACATACCCAAATGGTAACGGTTAATATTTCAAATTTTAAAATGTCAAATTAACCCTAAATTCGTGTATTTTTCTTTTGTGTTGAGTTGCATTTATTGCACTTGTTTTGTCAGAATCGGCGAAAATGAGAGAGTTTTTAATTTTCTTATTCACATTTATAACTTTTTATAACTTTTTTAAAAATTGTTTTATATGACAGTAGAAAATTCTTTGTTTAATATTTATTTCATTGAAAAAATATATGGTGATAATGGATCGTCGGTTATATGCTTGATTTAAATGCAACACCACGGATGGTGCAAAGACACTACGGGTCCAGAGATTGGTCGGCCACTGACGGGAGTTAAGGGAGTGGTTGTCGCTGATTTTCCTGTTTTTAGATGCGGTTTCTGGCTAAACAAGCAAAGCTGGGAATTCAAAAAACTTTTTTCACGTAAGAACAACTTTCGCAATCATTTTCAAATTTCAGTAATCTGATCAATCTTAACCTACGCACTCACATAAACGTATAGTAAACCTTACCAAAAAAGCACTAAAAAGCTTTCTTCTCCGTCAGTTTTCATCATTTTATGTGTCGGGGCTCCAGATCATCAATACAAAAAAATAATCAAGAGTGTTTTTTACGAAATTTAACTTTTTTCGGACAAAAACTTCAAAAAACTTTTTAAAAACGAAATCTGAAATCGAGTTAGAGGCTTTTTCAAAAGCCTACTCCTCCGCCATTTTCAACATAAATTTTCGGGTTATCTTTATATGAAAAGCTCAAAACTAGTTTAACAATAATCTAGAGCGTTTTTTTCGAAATTTTATTCAGATTTCGTTCTGGAGGCATATGAAGGTTACTATAATGTTTCAATATTCGAAACTCAAAAAGCTTACTCCTCATACAATTTACATCTATTTTGTTTATTTTTTGATCAAGTTCCGGAAAACCAATATCAACAATAATCCAGAGCCTTTTTCCAAAATTTGCTTTCAACGAACAAAAATGCCGAAAAGACCAAAAAAACAAATCTCAACAAAAAATTGATCAAAAGAAAAATGTCTATCAAAAGCAAAATTTCGAAAAAAAGGGCTGTAGATTATTTTGATTGTTTCTCCGAATTTTACTCAAAAAATTAGAAAAAAATCATGTAAATTGTAGGAGGAGTAAGCTTTTAAGTGTTTTTTTGGTAGCTTATTTAAGGTTAGTGCGTGGGCGTAAGTTGAATTGTATCATATTACATAAGTGTTGAATTATTTTCGACACTTGTTTTTACGTTCAGAAAGTTTTTATATACTACCTTTACCAGTTCACCAAGAAACCATTTATAAAAACTTTAAAAAAACAACTTAATCAGCGAAACCCACTTCCCTTAAGGGGCGGTAGTCATCGACTCGGTGGATTGGAGTCAATTAACTCGGAGACTCGATTTTACGCAACTAGTTGGCCGCACACCATTTAATCACATTTTACGACGCTTAATCATTAGTGACAAGATCAGTTTATAAAGTTATCGATAAACTTGTGAAACAAAATGACGTTTGTGGCGTTTTTTTTTTGAAATATTTACCTGTACTTATTTTTGCAAAAAATTTTTCAAATCACAAAATTAAACCTTTCATCGTGATCAGAAAAAAATTCTAAGACATTTTTCCATTACATCATAGCCCGAAAATGATCACGTGACCGTATATTTAGAATAAGGTTGGTAAAGAGTAGTACTGTTTTTTTTTCAAAATGCTTAATCAATTTTTTAAAAGAAGTGAAGTGGTTCTTTAGAAGTTTTAAGACTTTTTCCCATTACACCAAAGTCCAAAAGCGATCACGTGACCTTCAAATAAGGAATAAGGTTTCAGTTGAAAGTTAAACAAATAGTGATCAAATTACGCCGAAAAATTTTTTTGGGCCAATAAACACTAATTTAAGAGGTTTTGACATGAATAATATTCTCCAAACACGTCACGTGATCTTATTTTTTCGAGAAATAAGAATTTATTATGACATATTTTAAACCTTATTTTTGGATTATTTCGTGACGTGATTTATTCAGACTTTCATGTATGAGAAAAGTCTTTAAACGTTTGAAGTTGACCCTGGAATTTTTTTTTGACGTTAATTTGAGTACTTTTCAAATTACTGTATATTGGTACGTATATATTTTTTTTTTCAAAAGTACTCAAATCATGCGGAAAGACCCCTTAAAAGAATCGTTTACGAATTCTAAGACTTTAAAATGCATTTACAGTAAGGCCTCTGGTTTAAATAATTTTACTAAAGTTTTGTAGAAAACATATAATTATGTTTAGACAGACCGATAGAAATATTTGAAGTTTTATATGAGGTAATTGCAAATATAAATTAGGTTTAATTTTATTCTCATTATTGCACTTGAGTCAAAACAAAAGGTAATTCCCGCAACTTTTTTTTCTTATCGTCATTAAATGCCTTTTTATTTCGTTTTAAATTTTTTTTTTGTTTTTTTTAATGTATAGCAAATTGGCGTGAATATTATTTTAAGCTATTGAAAAATGAATGTGTGATAATGAAACTTTGCTAATATGGCTTATTTAAAAGTGAGGCAACTAGTTGGCTAAAATCGAGTTCTGGGTACAGATTCATGTCTAAAGTCTACCGAGTTAACTTACGAAATTAATTAGCTGTTTTTACTTCTTTGTGCTTATTATCGTCAGCTGAACCACGAATAAATGTCCATCTACTTATAAAATAATTTTTGTAATTTTAGGAAAGATTTAAGTCCGAATTTTAATTTTTGAATTCGTAAAATTTTCAGAAAAAATCAAAGGCATTAAATAAATTTTCGCATTTCTTGTCCAAAATTTTTTCTGAGTTGTTTTTTTTGAAATCTGTGCATAAAAGCTGATAAAAATGGCTCTTTTAACTTTTTTGATAGATGCCTACATATTTTCTGACTGCTGTTTTGAAAAATCATAATATGGTTGATTTGTCATTTTTGTCGACGTTTTTAGAAAAATTATGAAAATTTTCCGCCTAAATCAAGTCCAAAAATTTTTTATTATTCGTTTTTTTGAACTCTCCATAAAAAATCAGGCAGAATCACATATTAAATGTTTTGGTATCTATTAAATCTCCGTATGTCAACTAATGAGTTTGGTCCCGACGATTATTCATTTCTAAACTTTGGATGAAATTTTTAACACTCGGCTTACACTCGATAAGTGCCATTCGCACTAAATTTTAGAAATTTTTATGGTAGTGAAAATTCCCAATAAAATTGCGGGTGTTATAGCATCATTTTTTGTTATAGTCAGGACATTTTCCGATATCAAAACGCAATTTGATGTGTCAATTTGTATCTCAAAAAAAGTTGTTTTTCTCTACTTTTGCCATTTTTGACCATTTTTCATGAAAAAATGTTTTTTTTATATTGTCCCAGATAATTAGTTATGTTAAGAAATTAAAAATATAAACTGTTCGCAAAGAATGAACACTTTTATTTGAAGATAAAAAATTAAAAATTTCACATTTTTTTTTTTCATATATCGCTCTGAAAAATGTACCAATCTGCCGGATCGATTGCACCGCGGGAGATTGTGGGTGCTTCCAGTAATGTGCTGGGGAAATAAAGCGTTTTTAAAACTCAAATATCTTTTGTGAGATTTAAGTGAACGTTTTATTTTCCAATTTGTATATTGTAGTCCGTAACCTTGAGAAGTCCAAAAACTGATTCATTTCTAGAAAAATATTATCACATCAACCTTTTAAATGCATAAAACCTAATTGCTGGTATTTCTTTGTCATTGAAGTATACCGTCATCCACGTTCCAAAAATCACATAATGCCGATATTATTGATCAGAAAAAATCTCTACAATTGGCAACAAGCATATATTTATAAATTCATCTTAATTCGCCGAAAAATTATTTTGAAAATTCTGTATAGTTAAATATAGGCAAATGTAGATTACTTTACAAAAAAAAGTAAACCTCACGAACGGCACATGCGATTTCTGTTCTCTTTTTTCATAAGATTCTTCTCTATTATTTTATTAAACTTTTGAACCAAGCAAATTTTAATATTTTTTTTTATATCTTCTCGCAATCACTATTTCATGCTGATTTTAATGCGCGCCCCGCATTTATCTATTATTATTAGGTAAAATATTGAAATATTAAAAAGGGCGCAAAAATTCTGAACAACTTCACTATTGATAATACTTCATTTAATTGTATTTTCGCTTTGTGATTATTTATTCTTTGTGATTATGCGAGCCATATCCTATGCTTCTTATATTTTAAATAATAAATTATCTTTTGCATAGCAAATCCGGATATTCTAGAACTAGGTTTTTTCTCTGATATTGAACTTTTTTAATTTGCATCACAGTTTTCTGTGTTGCTGGAGATGGTCCGGATCTAAGAAAAATAATACCAATTTGAGTCACCTGCTGAGTCGAAAAAATAACTACTGCACCCACCAATCTCCTTAAGGGCGTTATGCGACCTGATTAATATCAAGGCCTTAGAGCATTAAACATGCTTGACAATTGATTACGAGTGTGATATTTAGTGTACCTAAGAACACCCACATCATCATAAAAAAAATTTCTTATGCCGTATAAGTTTTCGCATTTTTTTCGACATTTTTTTCTAAGTAATTTGTTTAAAAGTATGAAGTTAAAAATAACGTTGCTAATTTTGAACTAAACATTAATATCGACTTGACGTAAGCACAACTTTCCTCTCAGTGTTTCCAACTGCCTTTCTTCTTAGGCCCTACTTGTTTCGAAAAAATCGAAGCACTTTCTTTTTTCCGGACTTCTTTGTTGGAAATAATGACCACATAAAAATTCCTATTTCCGATTCTAGCTTACGAAATTGCAAAAAGCGTCCTCGCGAGGACTTTTACAATTCAAAGAGAATACAGACTCAAAATTTGAGCTAGGTTTTGCAAATATATTCTCGGAGGAAAATAGATTTGAAGTCTGAAATTGCGAAAATTTCGCACCTTCGGTTAAATGTTTGGCGTTCTAGAATTGTTAGTCGCTCGGATCAAAAAAAGGCGCCTATCTCT
>SCLH01000080.1:57000-90978 GCA_004367855.1 Oikopleura vanhoeffeni | reverse complement strand
TGGTGCATTTTCACAAATACGGATATGGGCTCTTGATGGAAAAAAATTTTACTGGTTCATATATTGTTCTCAATATACCATCAAAGTAATGTTTCATAATCAAGGCAACTTTTTAACTACAGAATTTCCGAATTTTGCCGTTTCCAGTATCTTATTAATAAAAAAAATATTTTACCTCAATTTGACACCTTAACCGAAATCTCCAGTTTTTAAGTGTGTTTTTAAACGGCAATTATAAAAGTAAAAATTATAGATCGGAAAAAATCAGTTTAAGGGGTAGGTGTCGTAATCCTGGTACCTTTCAATCACGCCTCAGAACAAATCTAGGGTAAGTTGTGTAAAAATTCTGAGGACACTCGTTTGTAGTCAAGCTTTCGTCTAACGGATAACATATCTCAAAGTCAACCTTGTTACATCCCACCCACCAGGTGGTGAGTCTATTCTAGAGCACTAAACGGTTTTTTTTTTAATCTATCTTATTTTAGACCCCACATACAAGCGTCTCAAAATCTACACAAAGTGGCGAATAAATTGAGAGCATAAAAGTGATGAGAAGGAATTTTTCGATTTTTGACTTTTTTTTCTTCTAGAATTTCACTTTGAGCGCCGATTTCGCCAGTTTTTTTGACTTCAAACTCTATCTTCTTTTAGACGAATGTTTAGAATGAAGCCATTTTTTCGACTAACGTAGATAAATATAATGCGGTAAAGTGATGACAAGGAATTTCTGAATAAAATTCTAGAAAATTGAATGAGCAGTGAACCGGAAATGAAAAGTTCGAAAAAAGTTGTCTGATCGAACAAAAGTACCACTAAATTGAAGCTGAGATTTCACTGATCAAAAAGTTGGCCAACAGCTAATCCAAAATTTCTAACCAATCAGCGTAAAAATTCGATAATTAGGTTTAAATTTTGGCTTAAAAATAATTGAAACATTTCTAGAATTCGATTTAGACATTTCCGATAATTTTAATGTCATGCATCGTTTTCGGTGGGGTCATATTCACCAATAAGAAATGTTCATATCATGGTGGGAATACCGGTTTTCTGGCGGTAAAAGCAAAAAAAATATTCGAATTTTGAAATTCTAGATTTTGTTCTAGATTGTTTTGAAAAAAAAATTGCCACCATGAGATTCCTTAGGTCAACTTTAGTCATAAACCGATATTAATTTATCATAAATTAATTCTATAAGGGGCCTCAAAAAATTACGACACCTACCCCTTAAGCTGGAAGAAGTAAGCTCAAAGGTGGCACCTTAACATTTTAAAACATTTGATTTAAAAATTCGGAAGTGGCAAAAGTTTACGTCATGAGAAAAAAATTGAAAAAGTGCAAATTTGTCAAAATGCACCGACCCCCTTAACATATGACCCATAGTTATGATCCTTTTAAAAAGTCTTCTCAGCCAACTAAAAATGTGATGAAAATGGAAACATCTTTAACTATACTGTATTAGTGATACACTGTAATGATGATTTTTAAAGATATATCATTTTGAAATGCTTTCAAATCTCTAGCATAAATTGTCAATTTGCAAACCTCACCTCAGGTCAATTACTCTCTCTCAATTGTTTACTTATTCAGTTGTTCAGAATGCATTCCATTTCAAACATACATTTTATAAAGATTGTTTCGTTTTTTTACATTTGCAAATCAACCAAATAACTTGTCCTTAATAATTGAAAAAAAATTGCATCAATAAACTGATTATTTCGTGGAAATCCAGCATCGAATATTATTTTATAATATGAATCAAAATGAAAATTGAACTAAATTAAGTTATTTTGTAATTCATAATAAATCATTACTAGTTTGCGGTTCGAATCCTTTTTTTTTCGTTCATGCCTCCAAATAACGTTAGAGTTTTGAACTTACAACGTCATGATGCCAGAACAGTATGCTTCACATCTTGTTACAAAAGTGACTGAAGTTCTTTTCCTATCAAAACGATTAAAAGACTTAGTCTAATAAACAACGTCAGAGAAAACTTTCAGTCGCAGGTTTTTTCCAATTTATCCAAAATAATGTCATTTTCAAAAAAAAAATTAAACTCAGTTAATTTCTAGCTAACAATCTATTCTCGCACGAAAAAATTTCTATCCTTATATCATTTAAAATGACAGAGCAGGAATTTAAAACTTTTCTTGAAAATTGGCAAGCTAAGCAAAGTCTGCCGAATCGGCAATGTAGTTCTCATTTCTAGAACAGAAACGTGATTGTAATTGACCTTCATTTGAGTTATTTGCGTTCGTTATAGATGATTTGAAATAAGGAACTTCAAAATGGGTATTGATGTTTTTGACCGATCTTGTAGAGATTCATTTATGGTCATTTTAAAACGCGGGAGTGTTTTTCATTCTTGAAGTTTTTTCAAATAAAAAGATTCAAGGTCAAATTTTCATGCTTTCAGTTTTGTGTTAGAAAGTCGATATATTATCCCTTTCTTAAACCGTTTAAATGTTATTTTGCTCTGTAGCAACGCTCAGCGTACATTTTCACTGTGGTTCATGATACCTTCATTGACTCGCGAAATATTTTAATAGTATTCGAAATGATTTCGATGACCTTGAACTTGGACTTGAACTTTGACCGGTCATACGTGATTAGCCGGGTAGTCGGTTTGCTCTTAATCGAAAACCCGTAACCGAAAAATCTCCTTACTCTTGTCTGCAGAAAAAAACAATGATAGCCCTTAATTAGACGCCTTTTAGAGCTACAAAACTGATGGCTGAAAATTTGGCCTTGAAATCAATATTTTTTTGAAAAAATTCAAAAACGAAAAAATTCTAGGTTTTAAAATAACAAGAATTTGTGGGACATTTGAGCTAAGAAGATACTGGATGATCTTAGCTAAATGAACAGAAAACAAATAAGGAAAATTATATGAGGTTGAATCAAACCATTTTTTGAGATGCCGAATCCGGAATACAAGGGAATTCTTCAATCAGCTTATGGCCTATCCGCTAAAATGTTCTTGAATAATAATAAGATATCTTTTATGTGACTGATTAGACGTATAAAGTTTACTATAGCTACAGTAAGTTTATTGCTTATTCGATACTTGATGAGGGCCAAAAATAAAGTGTACAGTGAATGAAATAATATTGGATTTTAACAGTTATACCAGGCTTGTAAAGGAAAACATCCATTATCCTATACTAAAACGGTTAACTCCCTCACTCATTTGACTATTGATATCCTCCTCAGGCACCAAGAGCCACTTGTATGGTTCGACTTTGAACTCATATCATGGGAAAGGTAAAAAATATAGCAAATATAATTATTGTCAGGTCATTGAGATAAAGGATAGACTTAAATTTTCTATATAATTATATGGAGCCAATTGAAATGTTGAGCACTTTATTCCCGCTGTGAAATAGTGATCATTTTAGAATGCTAAATTTTTTTTAATTTGTGATTTTAGAAGAAATTTACTCTCGATAATAAAAGTCAGTCAGAGACCCAGAACAAAAAACTTAACTGTGGAAGATAAGGAATTTAATTTCCTAAAAAGTGATCTTCCTCAGAAATAACATTTGATTTTGGATCCTTAATTGCCAGGTGTTATAAGATTTTTGCCAAAAAATCAAGAGAAAAGTAGAATTAAATAATCTTCGAACGACTCATCAAAGAAAAAATGTATTGTTCATTCTTAAAAAATTAATCACCAAACTCTATTGAGCGATTAAAACTATGACTTTCATCTTAATTATTTTTGTTAATTCTGGTCTTTCACAAAAAAAAAAGCTACTTTTATGCTCTGTGCCTGAGAGAGTTTAGGAAAAAAAGATTGGTGGTGATCTTGTGGCTCCGCAAAAATCGGTTTCTCACTTGGAGGGCTCCAAAGGGTCAAATCGAAACTCTGTGGCGGTACAAATTCCACATTAATTTACTAATAGAATCAATCCAATTTTATACCGCAAAAAGACCAAAGCATAATAATTTTTCTGAATACAGTAGATAACCTTAAGACGATGTCAAGTAAAAACTTCAAAATTATCGCATCACTTTGGAAATATCACTAAATATTTCCCATGGTCGACTTTCTGATAAACGTATAAGCAACCGTGGTGAATAATTTCACATGTAGGGCGAAAAGGGCAACCTTTTTCTGCTGTCTTGTGTCCCACGTGTTAATAAATGAATAAATAATTAATCATAAGATTTTTTTATCAATTTATTACAAAAAGTGCTCTGTTCTTTGACTAAGCTTTACTTAAAACTGGCGCACGTATCGATAAGTGCTTCAAACCATAAGGTATCCTATAAATGTCAAAAGTCACCACATTCTGTTTAACTCACAGTGCTTGTCAACGTTAATTACATACTGTTTTGTTAAAAATAATTTTTTTCTAGATTGTATTATGATTTCACACAAATTATGCTCTCCACCTAACTGAAGTTCACAAAATCTTTTCCAATGAAGTTTTATAATTACGAAAAAAAAAAATTGCTTATCCTTCATAAGAACTCGACTACGGGAAATATTTTG
The DNA here is from genome assembly GCA_004367855.1 of Oikopleura vanhoeffeni. Classification (NCBI taxonomy): domain Eukaryota; kingdom Metazoa; phylum Chordata; class Appendicularia; order Copelata; family Oikopleuridae; genus Oikopleura; species Oikopleura vanhoeffeni. Next base: position 86,483 of record SCLH01000080.1, on the reverse strand, counting down.
TGATATTTTCGAACCGATGTAAGAATTATTGAACTTCTACTTCACTGTTTTGAGGTTATCTGCATTGAGAAAAATTTGGTCAAAGAAATTTATGCATTATTTCGCTCTGGTTCTTTTTTCGGCATTAATTGAATTCATTTCATTACTAATAAGGCGAAATGGTACCGCGCAGTGCTCTAATTTCACTTTTGCACCCTCCAGTGTGAGAACCGATTTTCGCAAAGCGTGAGATCACCAGCAGTCGTTTTTTTCTTGGCCTGATTTGATAATATTTTTGGTTATCTTACATAACGCGTTTTGGAATCTCACGATGTCCAACTCTTACGCCGATGCCACGCCTTATTGACCGGGGTCGATTGCTGACTATTTTTTTTTTTTTATTTTTTTGTTTTTATTTTTTTCCGCTTTCTCTTCTTTTCAGCCTACATCTCTCAAATCATCAAAAAGGTGTTAAAGGGATATGGGCTCTTGATGAAAAAAATTTTACTGGGTTCATATATTGTTCTCAATATACTATCAAAGTAATGTTTCATAATCAAGGCAACTTTTGTAACTACAGAATTTTCGAATTATTGCCGTTTCCAGTATCTTACCGGTATTAATAAAAAAAAAAATTATTTTACCTCAATTTTGACACCTTCAATCGAAATCTCCAGTTTTTTAAGTGTGTTTTTAAAAGGCAATTAATAAAGTAAAAATTATAGATCGGAAAAAATCAGTTTAAGCTGGAAGAAGTAAGCTCAAAGGTGGCACCTTACATTTTAAAAACATTTGATTTAAAAATTCTGAAGTGGCAAAAAGTTTACCGTCATGAGAAAAAAAATTGAAAAAGTGCAAATTTGTCAAAATGCACCGACCCCCTTAACATATGACCCATAAGTTATGATCCTTTAAAAAGTCTTTCCAGCCAACTAAAAATGTGATGAAAATTGGAAAACATCTTTTACTAATACTGTATTAGTGATACACTATAACTGATCGATTTTTAAAGATATATCAATTTTGAAATGCTTTCAAATCTCTAGCATAAATTATGCAATTTGCAAACCTACATCCCTCAAGCTCAATTACTCTCTGCTCAATTGTTTACTTATTCAAGTTGTTCAAAGAAACCTTGCTTCCATTACAAACATACATTTATAAAGATTGTTTCGTTTTTTTACATTTGCAAATCAACCAAATAACTTGTCCTTAATAATTGAAAAAAAAATTGGCATCATAAAACTGATTATTTCGTGGGAAATACAGCATACGAATATTATTTTATAAATATGAATCAAAATGAAAATTGAACTAATTAAGTATTTGTAATTCATAATAATCATTACTAGTTTGCGGTTCGAATCCTTTTTTTTTATCGTTCATGCTCCAAATAACGTTAGAAGTTTTGACTTACAACGTCATGATGCCAGAACAGTATGCTTACATCTTGTTTACAAAGTGACTGAAGTTCTATTCCTATCAAAAACGATTAAAAGACTTATGTCTAATAAACAACGTCAGAGAAAACTTTTTCAGTCGCAGGTTTTTCCAATTTTATCCAAAATAATGTCATTTTCACAAAAAAAATTAACTCAGTTAAATTTCTAGCTAACAATCTATTCTCGCACGAAAAAATTTCTATCCTTATATCATTTAAAATGACAGAGCAGGAATTTAAAACTTTTCTGAAAATTGGCAAGCTAAGCAAAGTCTGCCGAATCGGCAATGTAGTTCCATCTAGAACAGAAAACGTGATTGTAATTGACCTTCATTTGAGTTATTTGCGTTCGTTATAGATGATTTGAAATAAGGAACTTCAAAAATGGGTATTGATGTTTTTGACCGATCTTGTAGAGAATTCATTTATGGTCATTTTAAAACGCGGGATGTTTTTCATTCTTGAAATTTTTTCAAAATAAAAAGATTCAAGGTCAAATTTTCATGCTTTCAGTTTTGTGTTAGAAAGTCGATATATTATCCCTTTCTTAAACCGTTTTAATGTATTTTGCTCTGTAGCACGCTCAGCGTACATATTTCACTGTTGGTTCATGATACCTTCATTAGACCTCGCGAAATATTTTAATAGTATTCGGAAATGATTTCGATGACCTTGAACTTGACCTTGAACTTTGACCGGTCATCGTGATTAGCCGGGTAGTCGGTTTGCTCTTAATCGAAAAACCCGTAACCGAAAAATCCCTTACTCCTGTCTGCAGAAAAAAACAATGATAGCCCTTAATTAGACGCCTTTTAGAGCTACAAAACTGATGGCATGAAAATTTGGCCTTGAAATCAATATTTTTTGAAAAAATTTCAAAAACGAAAAAAATTCTAGGTTTTAAAATAACAAGAATTTGTGGGACATTTGAGCTAAGAAGATACTGGATGATCTTAGCTAAATGAACAGAAAACAAATAAGGAAAATTATATGAGGTTGAATCAAACCATTTTTGAGATGCCGAATTCCGGAATACAAGGGAATTCCTTCATCAGCTATGGCCTATCCGCTAAAAATGTTCTTGATAATAATAAGATATACTTTTATGTGACTGATTAGACGTATAGTTTAAGTTTACTATAGCTAACAGTAAGTTTATTGCTTATTCGAAGACTTGATGAGGGCCAAAAATAAAGTGTACAGTGAATGAAATTAAATATTGGATTTTAACAGTTATACCAGGCTTGTAAAGGAAAACATCCATTATCCTATACTAAAACGGTTAACTCCCTCACTCATTTGACTATTGATATCCCTCCTCAGGCACCAGAGCCACTTGTATGGTTCGACTTTGAACTCATATCATGGGAAAGGTAAAAAAATTAGCAATATAATTATTGTCAAGTCATTGAGATAAAGGATAGACTTAAATTTCTATATAATTATATGGAGACAATTGAAATGTTGAGCACTTCATTCCCGCTGTGAAATAGTGATCATTTTAGAATGCTAAATTTTTTTTAAATTTGTGATTTTAGAAGAATTTACTCTCGATAAATAAAAGTCAGTCAGAGACCTCAGAACAAAAAACTTAACTGTGGAAGATAAGGAATTTAATTTCCTAAAAAGTGACTTCCTCAGAAATAACATTTGATTTTGGATCCTTAATTGCCAGGTGTTATAAGATTTTTTGCAAAAAATCAAGAGAAAAAGTAGAATTAAATAAATTTCGAACGACTCATCAAAAGAAAAATGTATTGTCATTCTTTAAAAATTAATCACAAACTCTATGAGCGATTAAAACCTTGAACTTTCATCTTAATTATTTTTGTTAATTCTGGTCTTTTCAAAAAAAAAAGCTACTTTTATGGCTCTGTGCCTGAGAGAGTTAGGAAAAAAAGATTGGTGGTGATCTTGTGGCTCCGCAAAAATCGGTTCTCACTCTGGAGGGCTCCAAAGGGTCAAATCGAAACTCTGTGGCGGTACAAATTCCACATTAATTACTAATAGAATCAATCCAATTTATACCGCAAAAAGACCAAAGCATAATAATTTTTCTGAATACAGTAGATAACCTTAAGACGATGTCAAGTAAAACTTCAAAATTATCGCATCACTTTGGAAATATCACTAAAATATTTCCCATGGTCGACTTTCTGATAAACGTATAAGCAACCGTGGGTGAATAATTCACATGTAGGGCGATAAAGGGTCAACCTTTTTCTGCTGTCTTGTGTCCCACGTGTTAATAAATGAATCATAATTAAATCATAAGATTTTTTTATCAATTTATTACAAAAAAGTGCTCTGTTCTTTGACTAAGCTTTACTTAAAACTGGCGCACGTATCGATAAGTGCTTCAACCATACGGTATCCTATAAAATGTCAAATTAAGTCACCACATTCTGTTTAACTCACAGTGCTTGTCAACGTTAATTACATACTGTTTTGTTAAAAATAATTTTTCTAGATTGTATTATGATTTCACACAAATTATGCTCTAACCTAACTGAATGTTCACCAAAATCTTTTCCAATGAAGTTTTATAATTATCGAAAAAAAAAATTGCTTATACCTTCATAAGAAACTCGACTACGGGAAATATTTTGTGATATTTTCGAACCGATGTAAGAATTTTGAACTTCTACTTCACTGTTTTGAGGTTATCTGCATTGAGAAAAATTTGTCAAAGAAATTTATGCATTATTTCGCTCTGGTTCTTTTTCGGCATTAATTGAATTCATTTCATTACTAATAAGGCGAAAATGGTACCGCCGCAGTGCTCTAATTTCACCTTTTTGCACCCTCCAGTGTGAGAACCGATTTTCGCAAAGCCGTGAGATCACCAGCAGTCGTTTTTTCTTGGCTGATTTGATATATATTTTTGGTTATCTCTATAACGCGTTTTGGAATCTCACGAGTGTCCAATCTTACGCCGATGCCACCGCCTTATTGACCGGGGGTCGATTGGCTGATATTAAGCACCAGTCAATTTTTGCGCCCAAATATAAATCACCAAAGCCTATATTTATACCAAAGACAATCACTAAGACTCTAGTGGGATTCGAACTGTTCGAATCGAACACGCTCTATAAAGATCACCGTAATTTTCAAGATTGACTTTGGTTGGAAAAATAATATACTCTGATGTTCAAGAATAATTTTTTCACAGTCATGATAGAATTTCTGAGGACACGGGTCAAGAAATGACTTTGTTATTCTTTCACAAATGTTTCCACGTTTTTGGCAGACTTTTGAAATTTTAGATCCTATCTTAAGTATTACTTAAATTGTACGTGTCGTGATTCAATTTTTGTTCAATCAATCAGCCCATATATAATCTCAACTTTGAAAAAATGCAAACTAATCATGACCCGTACGATGTAGATTACCAGTAAACATCGGTCATTAGATTCGTGATTATTTTCGATGTTAAATTTCGAATTTTTGGATTACCGCTGATTTATTTACATGGTCAAAAACCTTTAATTTGAAATTACAAAACCGGAGAAATAAAATAATATGAAGAACCCGATTAACGAAAAAATAAGATTTCAAGTTTTTTTTACATTTATCTAAATCGTTATTAATTTGAAAATCAATTCACTGTGTTTGAATTTTATTTCTTAATTTTCGCTATCAAAGATTTATCAATTGACTCGAAGGAAAATTTGAAAAAAATCAAATATTTTAGAAGAATCATATTTTTGAAACTCAGAATTCGTGTGAAGCAGCCAAAATAGCAGTCACCTACTGTATATAATACGTTAGGCCCCATTTGCAACCAAGTTCATCGTGGCTAACAGACAAACAGCCTCGTTATTATCAAGATAACATCTGTGTTAGTAAAATTTAAACCATCGCGATCAGTAGAGAAAAGACTTTTCGATGATTCTATTTTTGACATTAGTTTTTGCTTTAGATAAATGTAACAAGAAATAAGTGATCTTCTGGTTCTCAGTATATATTGATATAATTTGATGCCTATTTATATGATTACAATTAGTTTAAGGGAGTACATTTTTTCATAGCGATGCATGAAAGAAAAAAAATATTAAAATTTATTTTTCTATTTTTTATCTTCAATAAAAGTGTTTATTCTTGCAAAAATTTATATTTTTATTTTCTTAACATAACTACGAATTTGTGGAAATATCAAACAACACTTTTCATTGCAACGCCATTTTAAGAATTTTTTTAAAATGGCAAGCTCGGTTTCAAAAAGTTGAGATTCGGCAAGCTTGGTTTCGGCAAACTCGGTTTGAAAAAGTTCAGATTCGGCAAGCTCGGTTTGAAAAAGTACGGATTCGGCAAGCTCGGTTTGAAAAAGTTCAGATTCGGCAAGCTCGGTTTGAAAAGTTCAGATTCGCCAAGCTCGGTTTCGGCAAGTTCGGTGGTAGGCAAGCTCGGTATCGGCAAGTTCGGTGGTAGGCAAGCTCGGTATTGGCGAGTTCGGTATCGGCAAGCTCGGTGATCGGAAAGCTCGGTTGTAGGCAAGCTTGGTTAAGGCAAGTTCGGTATAGGCAAGCTCGGTGATCGGCAAGTTCGGTATCGGCAAGTTCGGTGGTCGGCAATTCGGTTTCGGCAAGCTCTGTATCGGCAAGCTCGGTTTAGGCAAGCTCTTTCGGCAAGCCCGGTGTACTCCATTTTTCACTAAACTCGAGTTTAGAATTTTTTTCAGACAATATTAATAAACTTTATCCATTTTCGAGTGTAATGCGCTAAAAAGTGGGTGAATCATTTTGCACATTATAAAAATTTCTCTATATCAAAGTTTTTTCCATGAAAAAAACCAAGTTGTGCAACCAAGTGTTGTTAATTTCATTAGTAGTTCAGAAACGATATTCGCTTGACCCTTCCATCGGTTGACATACGGAAACGAAATAGATGCCGGAAAAGTTCACGAGTGATTATGCCTGATAACAAAAAATTTTGGGAAAATTTTTAATAATATTTCTAAAAATTTCGACAAAAGATGAAAAGTAAAAATTTTATGATTTTTCAAACGGCGATAAAAAAATATGTAGGCATCTATGAAAAGAGTTAAAGTGTTTTTTTTTGTTTTTACCCAAAAATTTGAATAAAAATTCGAAAAAATCTTGGACTAAAAATGCGGAAAATTGTTCATAATGTTTTGATTTTTTTGAAATTTTTACGAATTAAAAAATGAAAATTCGAACACAAATCTTTCCTTAACCCCTGGAATCACAGAAAAAAGAATTCCGCCAAGGCACCAAACCGATATATTGGCTCTACTTTGAACGAGGTTTACAGAAAGCCCAGGGCAGTCGGAGTTTAATTTTATTTTGCATCGGGAAGTTGAAAAAATATTTTGTTGCATTCGACATTTTAAATTCTAGAATTTTATTTTATTTTTCTAGAAAATATAGTGAGAAAAGCAAGGTTCAGCATATCATGTGATACAAGCTCACAGTTGTCGTCGCTAAATTTATTTTCTTTGACAATCGATGCGCAAGGATCTTGACTACGTCTAAGTTTTCTCCAATTAGATTTATGTATCATAAATCAAAAGTTATTAATTAATTGGTCTGAAATTTAGATGAAAAAATTACGATTCATCGTAAAAAATGTTTATTTTTTCCCGATTTAAGCATATAAGTATATTTCTTTTATTATTTTTAGGAGGATATACTAATCAAATGACAGTGTGGACCATTTTTGATCGCGTAAATTAATTTGTATAATAAATAAATTTTTTCATAGAATACTTAAATTGAAAATTTTGAAATTTCACTTTTAAAAAAAAATATCTTTCCCTAGATACCAAAACATTTTTATTTTTAGTGCTATGCATGCACAAAACACTTTCCTGAAAACAAATTAATCTAACAAATGTATTTGATGTCTCGTTTCGAAATAATTTATTCGGGAGTAAAACTTTGGCGAAAAATCTCAAAAAATCAACTTCCCATAAAACCAAATATCCGAAATAAAAATGAGTATTATTTTTGGAATGGCAGCAAAATTCTTCATGATGTGTTCAGAAGAAACAATTCTGCGACATTTTTTCGCGCTTTTTAGATGATTTTAGGTAGGCTTGAGCCGATATATCGGCTCTGTGATTCCAAGGGTTAAATAGATAGAAAATTATTTTCATGAGCTTGAACACATTCATTTTGGTTGAGCTACTGATCATTAGCACAAAAAAGTAAAATAACTGATTACTTTCGTGAGTTATATGAGTTATTTTGTGAGTTATTGACTCCAATCTGCCTGGTTTATCCCCTATTCACACTTTTGTTAATATCCCGGCCCTACTACTTAAAAACACACTACGTTATCTAATCAGGGCCGGGATATTGACAAAAGTGTGAATAGGGGATATGATACCCCTTAAAAGTACCCAAGCAATGTCTAAAACCAAAACTTTATTTCAAAATACAAAAATCAAAATTCATGTTTTGTATATTTATATGGAATCATCAGGGCAATATGTTAAACTGATGGTTGCAAAAATAATTTTTAAACATTGCTGACTTCATGATCAGTACAAAACGCTACACTGTAGCAGATACAGTGCTGGTTTACATTTTCTGTACCGATAATGGAGTCAGCAATGTTTCAGAAAATATTTTTGCTCTGTTTATTTCATTTTGCAAAACAATAGCTTTCTATATTTCTTCAGTTATACTGGCAACCGTCAAATAGCAACCGTCAACGCTAAACTTATCCAATTGATAACTTTGAGTGCACAAAGGATATGTTGATAATACTTGAGGATAATACTTTGGAGTGGCACGGTGCATTTAAGCATTCTGGCAATGTCGGTTATATTTTATTACATTTTGAACGTAAACATTTATGTTAGAAATAATTCTTTTCGTAAAATCGCGAAGAAGTTTGGTATTCAGACAAAAAAATTTGGAAAGATTTTCGAAAAATATATAAACAGGGACTGTTTAACAGTCAGTTAAATTTTTAAAATGAACTTAAGTATGGGCGTTTTCAATTTGGTAACAATTTATGGAAAATAATTTAAAGAATTTTTCTCTACATATACGAGTTTTGGTGAGCATGAAATTACTCTTTGATGACAGTTATCATGCAAGTTTTATGCAGCCCAAACTTAACTTTTTATTCCGGTTCTGACGAAATATTTTTTACTTGCATTGAAATAATTTTTTGAGACCGGACGTTCTGACAGAAGGCTCTGAGTTTTAATGAAGTAAAAGTTTTTTTGATCGATCTTATTTTTTTCGAGTTAACTTTGACATTTCGACCACAAAACTGTCTGTGTGTGTGGCATTAAAATTAATGCTTTGCATACAAAAGTCGAGAAAAAACTTTCATCACTGATTGAAAAACATCCGATGCTTGACGTTCTGTTGTGCGTGAAAAAAAATAAAACAAAATAGTGAGGTAAAATCTACAAAGTAGATACGAAATGTTTAATATTATTTAAACAACTTTTTTTGAGATGAATTCATGCTTTGTTTAAATTATCGCTAGTGACGCTCAAGAGCTTTGGTTGAGAACTGCATAAATTAATTTTTCTGTTTCAAAAGTCATAAAAGTGAATGCAATATTTGTAAAAAAAACAAGTTTCAAATAGTTCTATATCAATTTCTTCGTGTTTTTCAAGTAGTTTGCATTAAAGCGTTGCATCGCTAAATTATGATTCAAAGTTATTTGTATATCAATGGATGGATATATGTGTAAACTAAATTTATTTTTAAGGTGCATTTAATAAAGGTGTCGACTATGACGTAGCTTGCCTTGATACTGGAATTCAGGTAACTTCTTCAACTAGTTCATTTTTCCTGACTGATCGATCTGAAAATGACGACCAAGAATGTACCTCAACGTCTCACTGGAACTCTTACGGTGGCTCAATCTTTATCCCAACCTGTCTCAATATCATGGAAGAATTCAAATTTTGGTATGTTCATAGTTTGATAGTTCAAAGTCGGTAATTTTTAACAATTTTATTATGAAATAAGGCTTTTATCGGTATTTTTGAAATTTTTTCCTTGATCTCTGAAAAGTTCGGTACAAAATGAACTTTTCGGTTTGATTTTCGTTGCTGAAAACCGATAACACCCTAAACTGAATACCATATCATATCCCTTTATGACCTTTTGATCAATTTAATAGATGTGGGCTGAAAATAAGAGAAAGCGGCCTCATAGTGCTAGAACGGTCTTAGGATGTTAGGATTGGGCTCCTCAACCCACATCTATTACATCAAAAGGTCATAAAGGGAATCGATCATCATGCCTGGTAACTTCAAAAACTTATTCGCTATTCTTTAAACAGCAAATAAGTTTTAAAGTGACCCAGGCATAATGATCGATATGGTCATGTGTGAAGATAAAACTCTAACCCTTGGAAGCTCCCAAATCAAATAATCGGTGGAGGCTCCAAAGCCGATTTTTCGGTCCGACTTTGAGCGCTTATATTGTGATCACTACACATCCGAATAATCTCCTATCAGACTCAAGTTAAAGCCAAGGCCCAAAATGATGTAATATTTGATAGATTTAAAAAATATTATCTTAAAAGTAAGGAAAAAGAGCGCAAAAAAAGACATTTTAGTTATGGTTACCACGAAAAATCAGAAATTTTCAAAAAAATATTTTTAATCTGAACTACTAATGCAAACCTTGGCTTTCTCGCCTGCTTTCCAATTTCAAATATCTCTCTCCGTTTCTCCCTCAGCTCAACTTTTCACACCTTGATACGCGGCTGAAATGTTTGAAAAATAATTATTTTTGAGTATGAAAAAATATTTTCGAATGATTGATTAAAGCTGTCGGAATCGAATCAAAAAACCTAGGTAAACAAAAACACGGCTGTGCGGATGATTACTCAGCAGGATATCTTAAATAATCAACCCGTCTTCATAACCTCAGCTGATCATTTTTTATGATTATAATACAATGGTGGCGTTAAATTCAAATGTATCTATATTTGATTTTTGATATTTAAAACACATAAGAAAACATGAAAGAAAAAATTATGAAAATGGCTAATTTGACAGAAGCTGATCTTGAGGATTTTGTTTTTTTATCAAGATGATAAAACAGAGAGCTAATTTTCTGACTTCGACGATTATCTTGCTGAAATGTTGAATTCAAATTTATGAAAACGATATCGTAAAACATTTAAAATTTACAGAGCAAATAATCATACTATTTAATACTATTGATAGATCAATCGGTAATTTGGACATTTTGTCCATTTTAGACTCCATTGAGTTTAAAATTTTCAAAACGCCATAAGCCAATTTTCTGCCTAAATTATTTAAGGAACACGATACTGGTACTTAAAAATTCCTTATTTTTAACTTGTTTCGCCATAAACCTGAAATTGAGCCTATTGGCACCTACTGTAATTTCGTTGTCAAACCCTACGTAAATATCCTGATATTATTTGCCCAACCTCAAAAAGTTTGTAGAATGAAATGAGATATTATTTTTTTTAAAAAGTCGTTTTGTTAAAGTCAGAATTTTCTATTATTTTCAGTTTTTCGAGATATCACTCCACAAAAAATAAAAAGAGTCAGATAACAGTAGAGTGATTATGTTTTCAGTAGAAGATTCTAGAACCACTTTCCTAAAAAAACTGATATCCTCAGAAATATTCGAAAGTTACAGGATTAAAGGATCAGCGATGTTAACTTTTTTCGGCGAAATGAGAAAAAAAGTAAGGTTAAAAAATTTGAACCAATCATCGAAAATTTTTTAAGTTAATTTTTTGAATTCCTTGGCAAAAACTCTACTGTTGGGTTTGGCTCATTATTGTTTTTTTTGTTATGTTTTTGCTGTTTTTTATTTTTTATTTTTTTTTGTTTTTGTATTGGTTTTTTGTTTTTTTTTGTCACTCTTTTTCTTCTATTTTGAGAGAGTTTTAAAATTTTCAAAGCCGATTAATCGGTTCCGGAGCTTCCAAGGGTTTAAGTCGACCATATGAATAAGAATTGTTTCACTCTCCTAATTTGATCGAAAAAAGTCATAAATGGTAATGTAGATTACATTGTAAGTGAACTGAACTCTTTTGTGAATTTTATCTCTACAACAACAGTGAAATCTTCACCGTCGCACAATTACTCATGTGTTGTCCAACTTAACATGAGAGTGATGGGGTTGCCCAAACGACTTGATTGGTCGCCTGAATCTATAGATGGTAATATAACTGTTTTGGAAAAGGAAATCATGACTAATTCATGGTTTGAAGAAAATCATCTCGATTAAAGAAAAAAATTGGACTTGGGTATCGTTTAATTATCTTCGAATAATTTATCCAAACTATCTGGCAATAAGATTTAAGTTTCATTATTTTTCTTCTTCTTTATGGAGTAAAACCATCAAACTTGTTTTTTAGATTGATTTGCATTTATTTATGACTTTGCTTTTCAAAGCTCATAATATGGGAGATATTTTTTGTTTTGAGTTTCAAGTGAAATGCCCTGATCATAAATTTTTCTATTATGATTTAACTTTATGCAAAGAATTTGGAGCAGAAAATATATTAAATTACCGATCAAATTTTTTAACGTTTTTATATGTAAAACCTGCTCCGTCGCGCGAGTTATCTTAGTGGTTAGGTTCAAGTTTAACTAGTTATTTGAAGGAAGTTTGTTTTTAACCGTGGTTAGCAGCAAAAAGATAAATATATGGCTATGATAACAATTATTATACTAGATATTGTGGCTTCAGATAAATATATGGCTGTAATAACAATTATTATACTAGATATTGTGGCTTCAGTTGACATCTAAATTGGTAGAAGAAATGACATTCTGGTGAAAATAATTGAAGTTTTTTTTGCTATATTTTCAAGTTTTATTTGACTTGGTTGCTAAAGTATAGAGATTACATTGTCCTAGACAAATGCTTGTTAATTCACGTCGGTTGTGAATGTAAGAACCAATACTTAGTTGGTATAAGTTATACCGTATAACCGATGACATCGGTGCAGATGTTCAAAACGATTATAAAACGCCTGCTCACGGATTTTGTGTTAATTAATAGAAGATTATTCCCAATCTTTAACCCCGTAGTGTTTTTGCGCCATCGATGGCAATGGCTTTATCGCAATTAGGACCCTTATATGTATGAATGAAATTTCATGATCGTCGACTATTGAATAATTGACGTTTTGTGCGTTTTTTCGGAATTTTTACTGTTTACGTAACTTATTTTGTTGCAAAAAAAAATAAATCATCAAAAAGCTTTGAGCGGGACCAAAGTTTTAAGATTCTTTTTCTTACTACCAAAGCCAAACGCGTCACGTGACTTCATTGGAAATAAGTTTTGTGAAAGTAAAAATTAGTGTCAAATTACGCCGAAATTTTTTGGCCAATAAACATATTAGATTTGCAATAATATTTTCCAACACTCACGTGATCTTATTTTTTCAGAATAAGGATTTATCTATGAATATTTCAAACCTTATTTTTGATTATTTCGTCACATGATTTATTCGGACTTTGATTGTAATGAGAAATGTCTTAACGTTTGAGTTGACCCTGGAATTTTTTTGACGTTATTTGGTACTTTTTCAAATCATGTATTGCTTCTTTTCAAATTACTCATCCGTGGAAGACCTTAAAAGATCGTCAGGAATTTCTATACTTTAATTGCATTTTAATTTGGCCTCTGGCTTAAATAGGCATTTCTAGATGTCAAATTCCGTACTGATTAATAATAATGGGTAGCGCAGAAAGAAGAGAGTATTGATAATATTTCATGCGCGAGATATCCAGTTTTGAAGATTTATTTACATGAGATAGTGATGAAAATAATTTTTGGATGCAATACCCAAATTGTGTCGGGTCATATTAATATTATTGAAATGCTAGAATTCACCCTATTGTCGGTTTATATTATGAACCTGTTTGTAATCGGCAAAAATGGAGAGTTTTTAATTTTCTTATTCACAATTGATAACTTTTTATAAAATTTTTTAACAAATTTTTTCTATTGGACTGTAAAAAATTCTTTGAATAATATGATTATTATTGAAAAAATATATGTTGATATTGAATGTTCAGTTATAATGCTGAATTCAAGCGCTGCGCCATCAATGGCGCAAAGTCACTACGGGTCCAGAGATTGTCGGCCACTACGGGAGTTAAAACTCACAGAAGAGTTGGCTTTTTAAGACTTAATATCACTCACTTTTAAAGCTCGTTCCTGATTCGTCGAGCAACCAGTGATATTCAATTATATTTAAGGATTTGAAATTTTCGTTAACATATCACATAACATTTCACTATGGGGGTCTTCAAGACATTGGTCCTCAAAAAAACCACAAAATCGTCTTATTTCATGAGGAGTACCTCCTAAAGAAGGTCATATTATGCCAACCCCTGGGTTAGATACCAATTTGAAAAAAATCGCCGATTGTATCATTTGGCCATTTTGGCCATTGTCGTCTTCTCAGAGTTGAGCTCGTAAATAATTTTTAAAAATTGATAAGATAAGCAAAAATTGATGTTTCGATTATAACTACGTCAAAACCACGAATGAGATTACAAACTTTGCGAGATGAATTCGATGGTCGAAATTAAACTCAGTTATACGCTCTCTATGGTCAACTCAAATAATTAATAAAATTTGCTGATTTTATTTCACAATTATCTTATAACCAAATTTTTGCCTTAAGTGGTTATTCGATTTTTCTCAATCTTCCGAATAAAGCATTAAAATGCAGAAATTGTTTTTTGAGAAAGAAGAGGCACTTCTTCGGAAAATTCTTGATTTTTAACGTGGAAATTATCAGACATGATATTTTGAAACATTTTCGGACGTCACTCATTGTGTATTACACAAAACGAAGTCAAGAAATATTAAAAAAATTTGATAATTTTTAGGATTCAAAGCACTCTTTATGTTTATAAAACTTCAATCGATTTTTGCTACTCAACAAAAAACAAGTTTTTTTGGTACAACCACGTTTAATCACTGTTTCGTGGCTCCCGGAAAGACTTTAAATAAACCATAACTAGGCGTCGACAATTTCGAATTGCTATGCGGCATAGCCTATGCCCTTCTATGTATCGCCGACCCCTGAGTTAAACTCTTTAAGTCCTCGGTGAATACGTTTCTTTCAGGTTTCATTTTTTNAAACTAAATAATTTTAATTTCTGGGAGTCTCAATGATAGCAAATTGGGAAAGTAAGAGAGGACAAAGGACATACACCTTGTTCTCAAACGACCTGACTGTCAGGCCCCGACACGTATTTTTTTGTAGGATTTAACAATTTTTGTCAGGACGTTTAACTGATTCTAAAGACGTTTGAATTATTGTCAGCACATTTGAGTAACTGTCAAGATACATGTACGTTTATGGATTTATTTTAAACTTAAATAAAAAATTATGGAAATAAGCAAATAAAACTGTGATTTTCCATAAATGGTCAATATTTCAAGAAAAATAAATAAATCTTGCGCAAAATCAAAACACTTAAAACACTCTGTTTGTAGATAATTCCCGGTGGAATTTGATTTTTATACTTAAAAACCACATATCTTATGAATTCTAAAAAAAATCTCTACATTCAAATTGGAGGTTTTTGCAGACTTGTATCCTTTATTAAAGACAGTTCACAACCAACTTCTCAGAAAGCATAAAGCCCTGGGTCTCGGGTTTTTCCCGCATTTTTTTTATGGCTTTTTTAGAATGCTTCGGTTTATCAAAATGAGTCAGAATATGTTTAAACAATGGGTAATCTGTAAATGCATGTAAGGTGAAAAAAATAAAATTGGAACATTCAGATTCATTGGAATTCTAGAAAATTTAATTTTAACCAGATTTTTTTTATTTTTGGTTTTTCGACTTCAAATATTGATAATAAAAAATTGGTTTCTCAGAATTTTGTGTTCAGTAGCACAAGATCTTTCTCTTGACCTTACTTTGAAGATATTTCAAGAAGAAAAAAATTTGAAATTTGGAAAAATTCACTTCCGGTATAACAAAAATCAAATTTTCTAGAATAAAAGGCAAAAAATAAGTTAAATAAATTTCACAGGGATAAAAGAACGAGTGAATTGAAGTTTTGGGCAAAGTTTGAAGGAAATTGATATCAAAAGATAAACATGTTTTTAAAAAATAATTTGGTTAAAAACACAGTATTTCGGAATTCTTACACAACTGACTTGAAATTTTTAGAAAAATTTTCCACCCTTAACCTCAAACGTTCATAGTTATCTGTTTTTCCAAAAATTCAGGTCTTTCTGATAAACCGTCTTCTAGAAAATGCCGAAAACCACTTTTTTCAATACGGGATAAAAGACCCCGACCAAGCCCTGATTAGCTGTACGGTTTTCGTTCTTAGGGCGTACATATATGGTTCTTGAAGACGTTCGGGCATCTTCGAACGTATGCTAACCAGTTTATAACATAGTTATCTATTTTGAACACCCAATTAATCTTTTCTACATGATGAAACCAATTTAACTAAATAAATTAAGTGAAAGTTACTTTTCGGGCGCCGGAGTACGTGGTGTACTATACAGTATAGACTATACTAGTCTTTTTCAAATTGTACGGCAGTCGTAAGACCGAGCGGTGATACCATTTTTAAATTATCGCACTGTTTTGAAATATTTTTGCCACAGTGAAAATACGCAGAGTACAGTACTCTGAGTACTTCAAATTCAAGATAATAAGCTTCGTTTATTTTAACATCAAATGATACAGAATTTTACATAAATAAATGGGTAAATGTCAACCTAGTTTCTGGGTTACAAAAAATACCACAAATGTTAGTCCAAAGAATAAAAAATCTACGTAATAAATCAAACTACTGAAACACATAAAAAGTGTTTAATACTTGCAAGAGAAGGAAATTCTTGGCCAAAATTATAATCGGTCACCTATTTGCAACTGGATGGCCCATTGCAAGAATTCTAAATAACTCGGACTTGTTGTTTCAAAAATCATTTAATACAAACACTTACATGTTTATCTATACTTAATGCAACTGATTTTATTTGGAAAAAAATGTGCATTAAATAACCACATCAGAAATTAAAAATAGTCTTTCTTATATTGTGTTATATCCCTTTATCACTTTTTGGTAAGAATGCGTAGCCACAACGTTAAAATCACACGTTAAAAGGAGTAGTGGCTACGCATTCTACCCAACAAGTGATAAAGGGATATAATATAAATTATATTCTATGTAATTTATACCGTGTATGAGTTATACAAAACAAAATTCCCGTCGGTTGAAATTTTATCACAATTTCGATAAAACTTTTATAAGAATTCTCACAAACTCCCTTCAAATTCGTCGGGTTTAAGTTGGCTATACGAATTAACTAAGCATCTCCGTTCCTGTTTCTGATTATACAAAAATAATCTTCAATTAATTTTTAAAAACTTTTCCAGAGACAGAATCTTGAATTTTTAGCAAATCGGTTTTCGGAGACAGTATTATAAACCATGGGTCAATTTACATCACAGGTGGTGCTGGACTCAAAATTTAAAACCTATAAATCGCTTGTGGTCAAAATTAACTGATGATTGATTATAACGTCTTCAGAAAACCATCTTTTCATAGTACTAAATCATCAAAATGTCATTTCAAAAAATAAAATTTCGCGATTTAGCTAATAGCTAAACTTAATTGATGATTATTTTCAAAAATAACAAAGATATAAAACCAGTCGAAGGCAAACATAACTTTTCTATTTACAACTTTTGCATTATACTTTCGATATATGCTCTACAGGCTAGTGACGTCATTCAAAAAATATGTTTCAATATGAAATTGTCAGTTGAAATCAATTTCTTCTATTCTGTGCAGAATCCAATTCCTACTCTTTTCATTTTGTCTTTGAAAGACGTTTGAAAAAGTCACAGTCCTTTAACCAAATTGCTTTAACCACCCCTTAAACGGAATGGCCTCAATAAAGATATATAGCTTTTTATTACGAATAAAATTGAAAATTTTTTTAAAATAATTTTAGTTCAATTTTGATAAAAATGAGTAGGGGGAACGAGTGCAAATGCAATTTGAGATCGGCCGCCCCTAGCTGCCCTTAAGTTTTTTGGTCTTAATCGATGTGAAATTTCACAAGCTATCCGAAAAGCATAGTCGAAAGATTAAGCTGGCATGAGAAGCAACTTCAAGTGTCAATTTAAAGTTTAAAATGGAATTCACCTATTTTCATTCGTAGATATAATTAATCTGAAGTTAGTTATGAAGTTATTTTTAGCCCGGATATGACCCTAGTCATCCTGCATATGCTAAAGTAATGCTATGGTGATTATCCTGTGTCTCACGCCAAATGAATATCCATGTGTTGCCCACACATAATTTGAAATCCAATATCAGGGTTGTACAATACTAATATTGTACATGTCGAGATGCGAACAACTTGCGTGGGCGGGGCCTTATCTTCACAAAGTGTTAGCCAACCCCATTGGCTGAAATTTCAAAACTTCAGATCTAGGTCCAGACACATTTACGAAAGATTCTAGAACTCGGAGATCACATTTTAAGTAATACAAATAATTTGGTAGAGGCTGTTGTGAATTACTACTAGTAATACCTTCTAAAGAATAATTATTCTAGACGAAAATGCTATAAATTTTGTAACTTGAAATTCTTCAAATAAGCAAGTTTATTACAGGTAATAGACTTCATTACTGAATATAAACTTCAGATAAGCAAACGCACGAAAGTATTCTGAATGTATTTTGTAAACAAGATAATACGATCTGCAGTGTAACCGTTTTTTAATTCAAAATATCCAAATTATACAGTGAAACATGCAAATTGAATTTTTTGAGGTTTCGAAGAAAGATGGTTTTGCATTTATCTATGGCAAGAGGCACTTAGTTATACATAACTACAGTTCTTGAAATTAAGAGCAAGCACATACGTTTACGGTATCAACTTTTTCAATTTACGGTATACGAACTATAATTTTGCATGCCTTAAAATTATAGTAATTATGGTTCAAAACTTTATTCTCGCCCTGGTTAAAACCTGCTCGTTATATTATTTTTGAGAAAATTTAAACGAGCAAGATATTGAGTCAACCTGATGGAGCTTTTTTTGAGGAATTATACGTTTATAGTTTGATTCGCTTTTGAAAATCAAAGGTTTCTTTAAAGTTCGGAAAGCTGCAAATTGAATTTAGTTTTATTTGTACGAAATTATACGTAAAAAGTGTTTACTGTGCAAAAATAAGATATTTTTCTGAAAATTTAAATTCAGAAATGTTTTCGGCTTACTACATTGACACATTTATTTTCAGGCTGCGATTGACCTTTAATAATAAAACAAAAAAAGTACTAAAAACCCTTGAAGTTTATATCTATTATCAAGAACTAGGGGGAAAAATATTCAGTACTACATTACGCATAAAGTGTTTAAAATAAGTAGTGTAGTATATTTGTACTGTATCATATTTTTTGTCTCAACGCCTACACGTTTTTTGAACAGTCCATTTAATAAATTTGACAAATTTTGTGGTACATTTTCACGGTAAATGCCATGCGAGATACACGGTAAACTAAGGTCTGATTTGACCAATGTCACATAGCCTATCAAATTTTCGACTAAACGCGCTTAATCAATTTGAAGTATGAAAAAAAAGTTTGGTATCCATACTTTGGGTAACCGGTTTACCAATACCTATCATGAAAATGTATATTTCAATTTGGTTTATCAGAACTAAATAAAGTGTTATGAACGACCCAAGTGTCAAATATTTCATTTGATGGCTCTACAACCTCCCGAGCCATCTTTAAAGCGTCTGATGACATTCTGATCTGTACAAAACCTTCAAATGATACAGTTTATCGAAAAAAATCTCGTTAACTGTACGGACCTTGAAGTTGACGAAAACGTTTTCATATGTACAGTTTAACTTAAACAAGATCAAATTATATGTGAAACTTTTCAAAAATTCGTGTATTAGCTTATAATCGTGTCACTTGTTCTTGTTATACGTTGATTGAAAAACGTTCATTTGAATAATAAATTACTTATTAAGGACGGGTATCAATCATATCTATTCAAAATCTATATGTTCCGATTCTGGAGGCTGTATCATCCAATTTTAAAACACATTTCAGCAGTTGTGATTCAATACTCATAAATGTAACCAAAAAATATATCACTTTTAATCTAGCGATTTAAAATGGAAAATTAGAACGTTACTTTCATAAGTTTAAGATTACCCTCTCACATTTTTGTGTAGACTTTTGTACAATATTTTCGTCTCCATTAGTAAAATGGTTAAAAACAGATTTACACGAAAACGTTCTCATATCCCTTTATGATAAAGTTACTCACTAACCAGGGAGTCTAGTATGTCTCGGCTTAAATCCTATTCTATACTACAACTCTTGGTTAGTGAGTAACTCTACCTTAAAGGAGTACTGGTCGCATTTTAAGGCCAAAAACAGAGTTTTCAGCGTCGCCTCAATGAAGTACTAGAAACAGCACGAACATATGTTTAGGATAATTGAACATTAATCTTGCTTTCACAAAACAAATCGAAGGCCTCTGATTGACCGACCAATCAGGACGACCTTTCAAAAGTGGCACTATTTTCACTTCAAAGCCTACTCCTCCCTGAGTTTTGAAGATAGAGGATATTTTATAGCTTTTTTGACCACAGAGAACGTGGGCAGAACCCCGAGTTCGTTTAACTCCAAAAAAATGCATCCGGCGCTAAATGAGCAAAAAAACTGTTTTTGGCCTTATTTGAGTGCTTCGGGAAATACTACTCCTCCCTGGATTTTGACGGCAAAACCTAAAACTGTGTATTACAGATCCTTAAGGGTTACGCGCAAATCCTCGAGTTCCACAATTTGCATTTTTGAATCTCGTCTTTTTGGAAACCGCGATTCAAATTCTCAGAAATTCCTAAATTTCGACAAAATCGTGATTAAAATATTTCTTATCGCGATAAAAATATTTTTTTTTGACAAATGAAAATAAAAGAAATCTGATCAACTTATTTTTGTCCGTATTTTCAGAAAAAATTTTTAAAAATAATCTGGAAAATTTCATGTCCGAGTCTCTAAATGCGACCAGTACTCCCGTAAGAGATATACTGAGGGTTCGAACTGGGAAAACTAGGGATCGAAGTGAAACCGATAGTAATATGAAAAAACCCTCATAGGGGGAATCAGCGGACCACTTTTTTACCAGGTTTAAAAGCACTTAATAAAAAAACTTGAGCCACCTAGTGGTCAGAAACTTTATTTCTATTTTTCGGATCAATTATTTTGAACGAGTTGTTTTGAGGAGGTTCCACACAGTAAAATTTGCTACATTATAAAAAAAAGAGAAAAAAAAGTTTTTGAAAATTTAAGTAAACTTTTGGTATACTTAGACAAGATAAGTAGATAAGACTTACTGAATTTTAAGTCTTAATTTTTTATATAATTTTGCTTTAGAAAACGACTAATCCGATGGAGTTGTTAGAAAGCTCAAACTGAGAACAACCATTTAGAGAAAACTAAATTAAAAAAAATCCGAATCAGACCATTGTTTCCAATTTGTGTAACAAAAACTGATAATTAAACAATTTCAGTAATCTCAGAACAGAATCAAAAAATGGTCCGATTCGGACGAATTTATTTTATCATTCACTTTATATTTGTGCTCAGTTTGAGCTATCTAAAAACTTAATCGAATGAGTTGTTTTCAAATGCGGAATAATATGAAAATTTTGGCTAAAAATCAAGCTAAAATGTTCCAGGAGATTCCGTTATCGATATATGGCTGGATTCTAGAACCATGTCATTTTTTTGTGAAATAAATTAAACCACAAAAATTGACCTTGAAGTACCATTTTTGTTTTGTGTTCAAATTAATGAAGTAGAAGCACTTTTTCGGGGACTCGAGACAAATTTTGTATTTTTGGAAAACTCAGCTTTTGTCCTACGTTGGTCAGAGTTATTTGAAAATAGGAAAAAATTTTGAAAATTTCGACCGATGGACAGAAAGCGAATCAGGCTGAACTTAATTTAAAAGTTTATTGAAACATATTATTTAAATTCGAGCATCTATTTAAAAAAATGTAACACAATTTCTGTTTTTCACTTATTTTAGAATTTATTGGAAAGATTTTTCAACCAAGATAAAAAATGGTTTTGCTGGTTATTTGTCTTGCAGATATTACCAAGATTGTTCGACTGTTCAAGGTTGCCCTTTTTACAAAAAAAGGGAACTTCTAATAGAAACGGTGAGACTAAAAAGTTGAGTTAATTCAAAATTTTCTGGAATAATTCAAACTGCCAAACTGTAGTTAGTAACATATATAATTGAATTCAAAATATTCGTTTACTACGCAGTTTGTGGCTTGCTATGTTTATAAGACAATATTATTTGTAACATTGGATTTTTCCGACTAGTTTCGTTTTTTTATTAAAACATTTTCAAGGGGTTTTTTTTGTTTTAACAAATTTCTGAAAAAGCGCGAATATGCAGAAAAGGATGATGATGATACAAAGCGAAAACTAGCGTGAACAAAGTGCAGAGAATAAAATAGCAAAAAAATTGAGATGAGATTGGCTGTGAAAGCAGTGGTTAGACTTTTGTACTAAGGTTAGAAATTGAATTTGTGCATATTGATCGTTTAGTTTAGGTCGTTTGATACGTATGTGGTATGCTTCACATTTTTCCTATCCCTATATATCTGAAGCCTTGTTGTAAAATAGAAATCTAGATTAAAAAAGGCAAATGTTGCTATCGAAACTGGTGAAGACAATATTATTTGTTCAATTTGTTTAGAACTTTGTTGCGGCTAGCCGCGGCTAGAAGTTAAATTCATTTTTTTTTATTCATTTTCTGTATCAATTTCGAATTTTTCATTCATCATAAGGACAGCATAATGGTTCGAAAACAGAAACTAAAAATATGCAGTCAGAAAATATTTTCTAAAAAAAAGTTTAAAACATGTGTTTTTTGAGACAAAATGGGCGACCTTATTTTTTCAGTGAACATAATTCGTGATACGTATTTATTTAGAAAGTTTAGCTGTTTTTTCCCCACTTATTATAATTTGACCAAGTGTCTAATTTGGAAACACTTGTTTATTTGAAATGAAACCCTTTAAACACTGAATATTTTTAAAGTTTAGTTCTTAAAGAAAATGGCAGAACTCTGAATTTTTTTTTAATTTTCATTGATAACATATTCGGCAAAATTCAACTTAGCCAAAAAATATGAAACCACTTATAAACAAGGAATTGAGTTGTACTTTTAAGCAGCATTAATTTTTTCACTAGTGAGGGTTAAGATAGCTTAACAAAACACAATTTAACCTCACAGCACTGACACCACTTCCCTGCTATGTCCTTATTGTTTTGCTAACACATTCAAACTTTCAATTTGCTAACAAGTGTTCTAATGGGTGTATCTAATAGACACTTTTCATTGAACTAGTCAGTTATTGTAGACACAAATCAATCTAAAGTTCTTATTATGTTTCTGAATAGCCAAATGCATCAAAATAGTGGTGGTTGAAATTTAAGGTGAAAAACGTGAATAGGGTTTACAATTTACTCAATAAAGGTCAGATTTTGAACATTTTTTGAATGTAAAGGGGGCTGTATATCCCTTTATTACACTTTACTGAGAATGCGTAGCCACAACGTTAAAATCACACGTTAAAAGGAGTAGTGGCTACGCATTCTAAGAAAAGTCTAATAAAGGGATATCTATTTAGGAGAAAGGTTGTTATTTTCTTTTTTGGTCAAGTACATTATGTACGTTAAGTAGTACAAATGTATTAGATCAAACTAAGAAATAACAACCTTCCTCCTAAAGGGATATCTCCGAAAGGCTTTTTCAAGAGCTCATAACTGTTTATTTCTTCATAACGATCTTATAAAATTTTCAAGAACCGTAATTCGTAATCTCCAGAAGAAATTTGTCTCCTAATTTTTTTCGAACATGTTCGAACAACCGGTAAGCTCAGTTGACCGCAAGCAAAAACAAATTTAAAGTCGTATTTTTTTCTCACCTTATTTCAAAAGAATCTAATTCTTTCACTGAACATGTATATTTAAAAAACAAAACAAAAACTGGTATTTTTATTCGATTTTTAGCCTAAATGTGCTTCAAGAATAACAAAAAGTGTCGCTTTTGGCCGTTTTTGCCACTAAAAGTTGTTTTTTCTTTCATTAATTTTACAAATCAATTTTTATACAAACTGAACATTCTCAAGGCAATTTAGAAAAAAAACGGAAAGTTTCCGAATTTTAGATTTCAGGTCTTAACTCCCAGAATCACATTTTGAAAATATGTTTTGAGCTCAAGGTCATCGTATCAAGTTTTAATTATCACCACACAAATCTTAAGTATAATGTTTCTGGTAACGGTATTATAAACTAGTGTCAAATTATTGGCCGTTCGAGCGCGAAATCAGAAAACATTTCTCAATTTTAGACACAAAATTTCAGTAATTTTATTCAAAAAAATTTGAGAATTTTACACGATTTTATATTCCATATAACTCAAAAGGCCACCCGGATATCAAAAATCGTGCAATTAATTCCATAGCACTTCTAGTTCAAAATAAATGGACTGCCTATACAACCCCCTTAAGGGGGTAGCGGTCGCAAAATGGTTCTTTTGTACTCCACTTTACCAGAATAATAAACTGCAGCAGTTTAACTGCTTCGAAACTTTTGAGAATAGCCATTTGGTAGATCTATCCTCAATCTACAAAAATAATTAATTCAGAATAATTTTTGGCCAACCCTGGTGACCACCATGCAGCGAATTCTAGAACACCTAATCAAAATTTCAAAATCTATCCCTTCCTAGAGCTCGCATACGATTTCACTCAAAGTTGGCGTGAACCATGAAAACACTTATGGTTGTAATGTGATCAAGCAGATTTTTGTATTTCCAACTAGTATTATTTAGAACTGCGAAAAACCGCCTAATTCAAAGGTTCTCGCTATTAAAAATCTAGCTCCTCCTAGGTTACATTTCAGAATGCAGTATAAATTTGGGAAAAGATCGAAAAATATGATTTTGTTATTTTGATGGAGCAGAATTTGAAAATATTTTGTTGAATTCTAGAAAATCACATTTTAGTAAACCGGAAGTGACAATAAGAGTCGTCGGATTTAGTCGAAAGTACCATCTAATTAAAGCTTGGGTGATGCCGAGAAGGTAATCTGCTTACAGCTTTTTGATATTTTGAGTTTTTCTGGTCGAAAATTGGTTTTCAATGTTTTAAAAAAAATACTCAGAAAAATTCTCAAAAACAGTTAAATTTCGAACAATTTTCTGATTTTTTTTTGTTTTGTTTGATAATTTAATGCTTTCTGAGTGTTCCTTAACAATGGCGTGCAATTTTTACACCTCAAAGTACCCTAAAAATAGTACGACCGCTACCCCCTTTAAAGGCATAAAATCAAAATGCGAAAAATTCCGTACCTTGCTCAACTAAATAAAAAATCCAAAATATTCAATAAAAAATTTATTTTAAAAATAATTCAAATAAACAAAAATGATTTTTAAAGTAGTTTTACCCCGGGAATTCATTTCTGGGTTCAAAAATAACTTTTTAGCAACTTTTTTTCAGCCAATGAGGAAGCACCAGAATTCTGAAAATTTATGTCGAAAAATTTCTAAAAAATAATCCCTTAAAATTTGACACAGAATGGCTTCCTCGAATTTTTCTCAATAATGTGCTATATCCCTTTATCAGTTTTTGGTTAGAATGCGTAGCCACAACGTTTAAAGGAGTAGTGGCTACGCATTCTAACCAAAAAGTGATAAAGGGATATAGGTAATGCTTCATTGCTCACCTTGGGTTCACCCATCCTTATTACGCTCATTATACCCAAAGGTCAAAAATGTGTGTATTGAACATTTTGTGCCATAGATTAAAACCTGCAGCATGTTACATGCTTCAAAATTCCGACTAGCATCAATTTAATCTGTTCGCAACGAGTCACAAAACTTGAACTTTACAGTCGTTAAGATAACAAAAGATTCGTAAAAAGTAAGCTTCTTGTAATTTGCATAATCAAGCTTTCAAATGTTTCTTATTGCAAAAACTATAAGCAAGCTATTAATGTTCTTTGAAGGACTAAGTTTCTGTTGGCAAAATATCTGACTTAGCATAAAAATATTTAGAAAATTGAATGAAAACCTTATAAACTTTTTTGCTCTCTAGTTTTCGCTTTCTAGCGACCTTTCAGTACATTATTGACCCATAGTTGTTAATACGTTTATCAGAAAGTTGACCCTTCCGATTCTTTTGAGGGTACTTGCAAGTCTAAACGATGAACTTGAGGTTGACCTTGAGTGTTGACCAGTTTTTGCTCTCTAGCGACCTTTCAGTACATTATTGACCCATAGTTGCTGATACGTTCATGAGATTGACCTTGAACTTTGACCGGTCATTAGAGGTTAAATATTGGTCGCTGACCCTCAACCAAAAAAACAGCTAACCGAAAAACGCTTAATTTTGACTGGCCAAAAATCAGCCTTCTAGCACTTCATACGGCTTCCCCAGAACCGAGTTGGGGACCATCTGTGAAATCACAAAAATGACCGAAAAATCTATTTTTTTTGAAAAATGTTCAAAAAACAAGAAAATCTTACGTCTTAAAGTGACCAAAAAAAAAATCTCTACAAGATCGCTTGAACACATTAAAACCGATTTTTTATTTTTGGAATTCCTTATATCAAATCATCTTAAAATAAATATTTTGGTACCAAAAACCATATTCGAAATTCGATCCTTCGAATTCAGTTGCGGCTAAATAATAGAAAGTATGAATTTATTTTGACGACGTTTTTAGAACCTCGGAAAATACCAAAAAAAACGTCTTTAATTATGATGAATTTTTAACGTCGAAAGTGGTGGTAAAAATCACGATAATTAAATTATTCGTCTGAGCAGAATTACAAGAGCTTTTCTTTGAAGGCAATTCTTTGAACATAATTTCATAAATCTTATTTTAAAAATCATGGGCCTTGAATTCACCATGGTTAACCAAATTTCAGACCACGTATTGAACCGGTAGTAATCGCAGGATTGAAATGCGCGATAATAATTGTGAATAAACTTATTCTTGCCTCATTCATTTTTTCATATCGGTTCATGATAAAATTTCCGATTTTTCACATAATTAGCAGTATTTCGCGATCTAGACAACAAATAATTAGGATTGGAACAACATATGCATTTGCCTATGTTTTGAAAATAAAAAAAGCTATTTTTGACCACTTATAACAGCATCACCGAGTGGTTCGACCAAAAAATGTTTCAATCTTGAATTTTCAGCCCCAAAAACTACTCCGGGTCTCAAATTTGCAGATTTAAGGGTATCCCGGTTCCTACATTTTCTGCATTTATTTTGTCATATAAATTCACCAAATAAATCGATAATGTTTTGAAAGAACCCAAATAAGAGCCAAAAAAAAGTCGAAATTTTTGAGAACAGTATTTTTATCAAAATTAAGTAGAAAAATAACGTTTGTTTCAATTTGACCCCTAAAACTTCGAAATTTTGGCTTGACGTAAGTCTCTTCAGTGAGTCTCTTCAGTAAGTCTTTTCAGTGTTTCCTCAGCTTTCTTTTAAGCCTACTTTCAAAGAAATCGAAGCCCTTTTTTTTCGGAAATTTTTTCACGGGACCTTAAAATTCATATTTTGAGTTTGAGGTCGAAATTGAAAAAACGGCTCGTATGAAGTTTTTGTTTGTTTTGAGCTAGCTTTTGCAAAAATTTGAGTGAATTTTGAAATTTAAATTAAGAGGAGATAGATTTTCCGATGAACAAAGTCCAAAACCGGTGGTATATTGCATATTCTAGAATAAATATAGCACTTATCCACGAAAACGCTCCTATGAAGTTTTTCATACTAATTCTACAGCTTATGTTAAAATTTGAGTTTATTTAAAAATAAAACATGGGAGGAGATAAATTTTCCGTTTTGACTTAGGTCTTCCTGTCTCGCTCATGTGTCTGAGTGTATGCATGCAAAAAAATTCGACACATGTTTCACGCAAGAATCAAATTAGGAACCGGGATACCCTTAAAGGACCTTATATTTCTTAGTCACAAAACGGTAAAATTTAAGAAAATAGTAATGAGATGAAATTCTTCAAAATTTAATAAAGATCAATTTTAAAGACATTTTCGGCGTTTTTATTCGAAAATTTTAGTTAACTAAACTTATGAAAAAACGAGCAAATTGAAGTGAAATTTTTCCTTGGTCTTATATTTTCTTAGACCAACTGAATTTTTGTTTTTCTCGCCAAATTGAGTTGTACCAGGATTCCTGGTCAAGGGAACGCTTAAACCGTTTTTCATACCAGTACCGAGAATCACTATGATTTTCTTCGAATAATGTGGAGATTATCTCTTTTGATACTCAGTTTCCTATCGAAGGTCATTTTTCTATGCTTATGTCGCGGTTAAAAGATCAAGGACTGTATCAAATGAAACAACTTCTTTATATTGTAAATGACCAAAATCGCGTGTTTTCTCCAAAAAGCTTGGTTAATAAATTCCGGACAACGTTTTAAACCAGGAGTATTATGAGAATTGAAAGTTTAGACCGGAAATGTTTATTCAAGTGTATGAATTTGTTTATATTAACTGACATAAATATGCTGTCAAATAAGCCAGTATAACCTTCTAGAAACCCACAGTTTTGGTTGATTCTGCAAAAATCATGTTTGGACTTATTTCCAACGGATTTAGAACGAATACTGCGTCAGAAACCTGTTGAATTTCATAATCGAATTTTCCGTATAAAAACTTCCCTAGGATGGCATTTTTTTCTACAAGTTATTTTTCGAGGATAATAGCGTAAAATCAACAATTATAAACACGAAAAATAATAAAAAGTTTCAAGGTAAAACATACTCTTAAAATAGAGTGACTTCTTACTAATCCGATTTTGACCTTAGTTACTTAACAGCGAGATTTAGACATAAGTAATTCGGTCAACTGAGCCATAGTTTCAATTGAAAAAAAACGGAAAGGAGAGCTCTCTGTTCCTTTCTTTGGGAGAATAGGGGATGGGAGAGCATTAGAACGAAAAGGAGAGCGGAGAGCGATCCACTCACGTCCAAAAGTTGACTATCCATTATTTTTTGCACGTCAATAAAATTGAATAAAAATATCAAATTGGCGACCATCAGTGCCTCAAGAGAGGACGAAACAAAAATAAATAAGAAAGCAGAATAAAGCTTTTCGTTTGGCACTAGAATATTCACACAGTGTGATTCACATTGACAATTCTTGCTGGCATGAATCATTTTTATACAGTGCTTTTGCTCACGTGTCTTGGAAATTAAGCCACTAATTTTATAATTTGCTTGGTTTCCAATAAAACCAAATTATCAACAAAATTATCGAATTTGCATGTTCAAGAAATACATTTTTGTCCTCATGCAAAAGTTGCTTTTTTGACCTTAGGATCTTGTTAAAGTGAATACTAAACCTCAAATAAACCATTGTTGAATTGATTTGACTTACCGCGAACTCCTTGATCCCTGGTTCAATTGGTCTCAAATCTTTTAAGCTAAATTTGAGCACTAGTTTTCTAAAGAATAAAAATATCACTTTTGTTTTCCGATGATATGAAAAAAACTGCTTAAGCAGTAAAATTTGTACCCTGAATTCATATTTATGCCGACTATTTATGCTAGCAACTATAACTTTTCCGTAGCTTCAAAAGGTCTTCACTCATTGAGTATGAGTCGTACCATATGTCGGGTAGATAGTTTTTCGGGTTCGAGTCTCGGGTTCGAACTTCGAGACCCGAAAAACTAAATAATTGCAAAAATGTAGTTTTTCGGGTTTTTGGTGAAATTACGAAAAAGTCGAAATTTTCCTGAAAACTCGTAAGTGATGGACGGAAAAATACAAAAACCAGTAAAACTTTTCGAAAATTTTAAGAAAAATCGAATTTACCCGAAAAAGTCTTAACTAATGGTTGGAAAGTTACAAAAACCCGAAAAACTAAATATCGGAACCCGAAAAACTTTTACTCGAAAAACTATCTACTCCACACGGTGTTCAACATTCTCGGATACGTAAACTACCCCTAATTTTGCTCAGATTTGGCTGAAATTTCACATAAA
>SCLH01000080.1:43074-56884 GCA_004367855.1 Oikopleura vanhoeffeni | reverse complement strand
AAATATACAGTTCTTCCTGAAATCGTTTGGCACTCATGCTGATACTAATTTTTAGGTACCTTAAAAGTTACCTTAATTAATGATGAAAGGGAGAAAAAAATCGACCAATCAGCGATTTCGAAAAATCGTAAAAAATTCCATCGTGAATGAATTTTTTTCTCCACATGAGGGGTAGTTTACGTATCCGAAAATGTGGAACACCGTGCCCCTGGGCACTGCCCCATATCCTTTTAAGCCAATCCTAACACTCCTAAGACCCTTCCTAGCCACTCATAAGGCCGATTTTCAGCCCATATCTCTCAGATTAAGCAAAAGGTGTTAAAGGAATATCCAGCACGTCCACCATTAAAATATTTTCACCACTAAACGCGCAATAAATTGGCACTAATCAGTATATGTGACAAATCTAACCCGAAGTGGTCGATTTTGGCTGAAAATCGATCGGTGGACATCTCAAAAACGCTTACTATCTCTATAGCGCGTGTTCGAATCCCACTGATGTTGTCTAAGTGATTGTCTCAGTGATTGCTTGAGTGATTACACAACGAATAAAATTTAGCGGTTCCATTATCAAGACCCTTGCTATAATGATATTCAAGATAATCACTTAGACAACATTAGTGGGATTCAAACACGCGCTATAGAGATAGTAAGCGTTTTTGAGATGGAGTTCCGTTGGAAAAAAGATATATGATAAAAGCGGCCCATGAGTGACTAGGAAGGGGTCTCAGGAGTGTTAGGATTGGCTCCCTCAACCCGCACATCCTAGATTCACAAAAGGTCGTTAAGGGAGTACTGGTCGCATTTTAAGACCAAAAACAGGGTTTTCAGCGTGGCCTCAATGATACTAGAAACAGCACGAACATATGAATTTCAGTTTAGGGATAATTGAACATTAATCTTGCTTCCACAAAACTAATCGGAGGCCTCTGATTGGTCGACCAATCAGGAACGACACCTTTCAAAAGTGGCAATATTTTCACTTCAAAAGCCTACTCCTCCCTGAGTTTTGAAGATAGATAATACTTTTATAGCTTTTATTGACCACAGAGAACGTGGGCAAAACCCCAAGGTCCGATTTGCTCATTAAAATTTCATCCTGAGCTAAATGAGCAAAAAAACTTGTTTTTTGGCTTTATTTTGAGTGCCTGGGGAAAATACTACTCCTCCCTGGATTTTGACGGCAGGAAACTTTAACTGGTATGAATACGATCCTTAAGGATACGGGCAGAGCTCCAAGGTCCACAATTTGCATTTTTTGTATTCGTTCTTTTGGAAACAGCGATTCAAATTCTCAGAAATTTCCAAAATTTGAAAAAATGAAAGAAATATTTCTCAAATCGCGATAAAAAATACTTTTTTCATGACAATTGAAATAAAAAGACTTCTTATCAACGTTTTTTGTCCATATTTTCAGAAAAAAATATTTAAAGATTAATCTAGAAAATTATCATGATCGAAGTCTCTAAATGCGACCAGTACTCCCTTAAAGGGATATGTCTTGTTCATACTTATGTAAATCCAGGCAGCTCAATAGGCAACTATACAGTATAGTCTATACTGTATAATTGCCTATTGTGCTGCCTAGATTCACATAAGTGTGAACAGGGGACATGACCAGGGATCCAAAAAATTTTGTCGACCCGACTCGACCTGACGAAGAAGTAACCAGGTCGACGCTCGACCCGGAAAATTTTCAAAAAAAAATCCGATCCCTGGATATGACCTTTTATTTTTGATTGACTTTGTTGTTATTTTCAATTGACTACTAGTATAGAATTATGAAAATAATTTTTTGTTACTGCTTTCTCAAGTATCTGCTTTCTCAAGAAATTGATCAGCAATTATATGGTACGTCGTGGTTATATTTAGTACACCTAATAACTTTTCGGAACATTTTTCAGTGAAACAATTTATGCGGCATCTAAAAAATACTGCGCATTAGCTTCATAACGTTTTTTGAAATATGTTGGCGAACTATTTACTCTCAATGACGAATTTAAAAAAATAGCTAGAAACGTCTGAAAGCTTGACAGAATACTTTGTGACTATCTTGCCTCTAGATTCCCAATTCAGATTCTAGACAAGAAAAATTATTTTTATTAACTCTGAGGTGCTTTTAAACTTTTTTTTTCAATTTTTCGCAACTTTGAACGATGGCTACTTTTTAAGATATGTTCCTCGGCGGTTTGATTTTATACACCGATGAAGTGCATTTTATTCGAAACGTGTTTACACAGCGTTATGATGACGTTCAGTGGGGAAGACTTAAAAATATAAATTTTAAGGAATTTGTGAAGTAGATTATTGTTTTGTTTTATCTATGTCATAGATTCTATGATAAATCATCATTGATGATTTGAAATAGGAAATTTTCAAAGTAAAAATGGGTATCGATTTTATTACAGGACGGGGGGGGGGAAATATCGCCGAAAGTATTTTGCCAAAAAAATTTGGCGATATTGCCCCCTCCCCTCATGTACTAGGGGAACTATATATCGCAGGAAGTTTTTTGCCAAAAAATTTCGGCGATATTGGCAAATTCGGCGATATTGCCCCCCCTGTATTTCATTTTGTAGAGAATTTTTTTCTGCTTATTTTAATACTGAGGATAATTTTGGTGGTGAAATTGTTTCAAAATTTTTTTGTTAAAAGTCTTAAATTAGATATTTTACGCCACGAAGTCTGTAGGGAGTTGTAAATGATAAAAATCAACACAAGAAGTGCTATACCAAATAAGCTTCTTCTCCCGGGGTTTATTTTTGGTCACCATTTGATGTACCAGTCAAGTTAAATCGACGACTCAAGATGAACCACCGGTACCAGAAGAAATATTTTCAAGAAATATTTTGACCACAGACGGCGCTAGAGCCGAGTTAAGATTCATTTGACAAATGTTGTCAATAATATAAATTACGTCTCTAGCGCCGCCTATGGTCGAAATTGACCGATGGACCATACGGTATTTGAAGTTTGACTTTCAAAAAACAACCATTTGTACTTTTAAAGGTGCTTTATAGGTTGATTTATCATTTATTTTGTGTTGTAATTACACGAATCGCGTCACAAAACATTAAGTGATAAATTACAAAAAAAAATAATTTTCGAAAAAAAAATTCTTAATTTTGAAAAAATCTTAATTTTCGGAAAAAAATTTCGATAAATTTTTCGGGTCATTTTGAAGAGCTTTTCATGAAAAAATGCGTGGACGGAACGCAAATTGATTTTGGCGGACATCATTTCCTCACTTTCATATTTGTCTTCAGGACGTAGAATTTTATTGGCTATCCGATAAGCATGAAGTTTTCATTGAACAGGTATGACTCATACCGTATGAGCATCTACTTCAATCATCAATGTAAAGCTTAAAATGCCATTTTACCCAATAAAAATTTTTCGAATTTTTTTCAAAAAATTTTTAAAAATTCTGCACTAGTCACCCATCATCAATCATGAATAACCAAATCAGTTTGAAAGTCAATTTTTTGCCCGGTACTGACCTTAGCCATGCTCCCGGATATAAGTTATACCGTATAACCCTACTCATGGCCCATGACTCATGGCACATCTTTTTACAGAATTACTTCTCAAAAATACCACTTGTGGTACCGGTGGTTCAACTTTAACGGTGGATTTTGAATGACTGGTACATCAATGATGTTACAGTAACATCATATATTAACCAAAAGTTCACCTCGAGAAAGAAATTTTGTAACACTAGTTCTGTCAATTTTTGTTTTTTTCTACTCCCTGCAGACCAAAAATCTCAAAACCCAAAAAAAAATCCATGGTCTTCAAATGACCAGAAAAAATTCTCTACAAGATGCAATAATAAAATCCGTACCCATTTTTAACTTTTAAAATTTCTTATTCAAAATCGTCCAAGTAAAGCATTCACAAATGTGTTTATTGCCTAGCCAATGAGCGCAAGACAAATTTAATTATGGTCAACGATATGTGTTGCTTATTCTTAATTATATGCTGTGTAAGAACTTGCGTAACTAAGTGAAAAATGTTTTAAATATGTGGTTTTCAACTTATTCAATGTTAAATCAGATGACAGACAGTTCAAATTGTACAACTTTGTTCTGACTTTCTAAAATAATATTTGACTGTATAGGCTGTATACGTAGAATATGATTTGTTTTTTAAAATTCTTTGGAAAATTGTCCAGTGTGACTAATACTTCGGGTGCGCGGCGGGAACTTCATAAACTAAACTTACGCCATCTATGAAAATTCTCGATCCCGATCCGATCCACCGATCCGATCCAATTGTGCCGACCCCTGTACTGGAGGTTATCGCCATAAAAAAATGGCCGTACGAACCAAAAACTTGCTAAATCATGAAAAAACAATTTGAAACTTAAAATGTACAAAATTTTTTACAAAAAAATTTGAGTCATTTTTACAAAACATTGCGTAAAAGTTTAACTGTATAAGCAGAACCTTTTGGCGGTATACAGTTTTACGGTTGACTGTATACCGTATACGCTTCACCTGAAAAACTTTTAAGTCTCGTGTTTAAATTTATATTTTTGGAAAAAGAGTTGTTTGCCGTCTTGCAATTTGTTTCTGAAATTATTACAAATTTTTGACAGCATAATTACTGGAAAATAATGAGAAAAATCAGAATTTTTTTGTGGTTGAATATAAATTATTTGAGTTTTTCCAAAAGCAAACCCCAATTAAAATTTTAAATTCAGCTAAAATAAGCTTTACGAAACTCTTATTGGTCAACGTAATTATTTCTGGCGCTCGCATTGGTCAAACGCGAATACAAAACGCGAGACTTAGAGATTTTAATCTTAGATATAGTCCCGTCGGTTACTTCCCTGAAATATCCGCCAGATTTCAGGACCCCGCAGATATTTGAAAATATCTTAAAGACTCGGAAAGTTTATTTCTAGAGTGGTTAACTCTCGGGATTGCAGACAATTTCTGGACCCATAGAATTATATGGTCACGCATGACTCTGCTGTTTAAACCAAGCGTATAACCTAAGATTCATTATCAACATATATTTTTTTTTGTTGATAATATAATTCAAATAATATGCTAGAATGCTATAAAAAAAATGGTGAAAAAATAATATTAAGGCTTCAAATGTTGATAAAAAATAATAAAATCTCTGTTTTGACCACGATTCACACAATTAATTGCATAAGTAATTCGAATAAAGGCTTAATTTGACATTTTGAAATTTGAAGTATTAAACCGCTAACACTTTGGCTCTGCTCTGTTTAAAAAGAATCTAATGTTTTCATCAAAATTTCCAACATTTCAACTATTATTGATGACTTCTGTGAGATGACGCATCTAATTTATTTTTTACATCGGTTCATTTCTGGAGCTCTGAAACTTTCCAGAAGTGTAAAGATACGAATTCTAATGTAATCGTAGGCGTAGAACACGACTTCGTTATCCGATTTCATATATTTTGAGTACTTCTTGAAAAAACATAGTACCGATAAACGGTAATTTGAAATAGTACTCAAATTACGTCAAAAAAATGTCAGAGTAAACTTTCAACGTTTTTAAGACTTTTTTCTCATCACAGCATAGTCCAAATAAAATCACTTGACGAAATAATTACAAAATAAGGTTTGGAATATGTCATATAATAATCCTTATTTCGTGAAAAATAAGATCACGTGACGTTTTAGGAAAAAGTCGTTTTTTTTGATGATTCCAAAACTTTTTGGTAAAAATAAGTACTGTAATACAGTAAAATTTTCCAAAAAAAACCCACAAACGTCAATATTTAAAATAGTTGATCCATCACTTTGTAAATGCTAAATTCATTAATGATTAAGGGTCCTAAATTGCGATAACGGCGCATGGTCATGCATGACCATAAAGTTACACTCAGAGTTAAGTAAATATATCATATATTTAGGGTGCGCAGCGATATAACTACAGAGAAAACTAAAAAAGTTAATAAGCATTTATTGACCATATGGGGGTTATCGACCTAGAAAAACGATTTTCGGCCATCTAGTGGTGAGAAAATGAGTTTTTAAAACTCTTATTTTTGGCACTTGAGTTCATTTTTAGCATATATAAAACTGCATTTTTGCCTGTTGCGCATCCTACATATATTGCAACTTTAAAGTTTTTCAGTAATTTCTAAAGTTTACAAATAGAAATTTAATCGGTTTTTTTTCAGTTTCTGTCGATATTTTCCGTTTATCGCCATCTGTAATTTGCTTACCGCAATGCAATCAAAACTGCATTTATCCAATTTGCCTGATCTCTTCCTCTACCAACTCAGAGGTCCCGCTTCTAGCGTGGGCAAATAATGCATCTCTGATTGGCTTTCAGAGATTGACGCCTTCAACATAATAGGAATAGATGAAGAATCTTTTGCGTGAAACGTCGGCGCCCTCTGGGTAGTAGGTCCTCAAATTTGGTAAAGGTCATTTCTAAGTTTTCTTCTAGAGATTAAATCTAATATTGCATTGTTAGTTTTTTGCGATAATAACTGTAATCGGAACAAGACTTTTTTACAGCAGGGTCCGACGGATAAGTGAAAGTTTTTTCGCTCAAAACCTTCACCTATCCGCCGGATTTCACCTATCCGCTGGACGTCTGGGAAGATACGCTCTGATTGGTCAATAAACGAAGGCCTAGATTATATAATTTAATTAAAGTCAGAGTAAGAGTTTAGGCTGATTTTCGCTCAATTTTTGCTTAACAAATACAAAAGTGACCGTTTTGAAAACCTCAGAAACTACTTTTTTGGATAATTGACTCACGCAGTAATTCGAATTGAGCTTCTAGAATGCATTTATTTAATTTATTCAATCAAATATATTAAATAAAATTTTTATTAAAAATGAATTTCCATGTGTTTTGTAAAAAAAATAAATCTACCACTCAACAAAAACTATCACTTATCGCTCATAGATAAATTAAAAGTGCTAGAAATACGCCAGATAAATCCTAAGGCCACTAGGGCCGTAGGCGAAGTATTACAGACTCGACTCTAGGAAGAATCATAAAAAATGGAAATAACTTTGATTTTCAAACAAAAGAAATAAATAGTTATTGTGAAAAAATGGCCCTTGAAATAATTGATGGGAAATTTATTAAACAAAAATTGTGTGCAGATTTTAAAGACAAATCAACTGTACTAGATTTTCAAAATTAAATGCTAAAACTACAAATTGATAAATAGTTTTTTATTTATAAAAATACTCAAATATGCCTATCTTTTGCTTTTCGAAACGCCTATCTTTTGGCCCGAGAGTTTTGAAAAAGAGCCCTATCTTTGCCTTTCACCTATCCGCCGGACGCGCGGAGAAAAAGTGGTTTAATTTTCAAATGCGTGGGCGATTGCGGAGGCTTACGTAGGTTTTTACGTGGGTTTTACCTATCCGCCGGACCCTGCTGTATCTTAGTTATAAGTTTTTGAAGTTCTTCCGAGTGTTCATTCTGAATTTCGTTAGATCTATTTTAAACCCTTCTAATCTTTTTTTACACAAGTTTATTTGAAATATTTTTGTTATATTTAAGAATTATATTCAGATGAATCCGTGTATTCACGGGAATTTGGAATACTACGGTTTAAATTAACATTTTATGCGACTCATAAGTACTTTATAAAGCCAGCGTTTTCAATTCAAAGCGCAGCTTTATTTATGTAGCCTCAAAAAAATTTGATTTAGTCCCTATCATCGCACCGTGCCCATCTTATTTCTCCCGAGAAAGTAAAATAAATAAAAAATAGATTTTTAAAGGTGAAAAAACTACCGCTATAATCTCACGTAGGAAACAGCAAATGTGTTCAGATCACTTTAGAAAAAATTAAAAATCAAGTGGCTAGGATCATTTTAAGCTGAAATCTAATACGGAAGAAATATGAGTTTATAATTAAAATTATAGATAATCGTTTTCATAGCAAATTAGCTTAATAATTGAGTGTGCAAAGAACACGTTGAAATTAAATGTTCGAATGTTTGTGAAAATATTGGTGAAAATAAATGGATTAGACAGTTTACTTCTCAGTTTAAAAATACTATTTTTTTATGTTTTCGGTCACTGTCATCCCAAAACCGATAAAGGGAATCTGATATCATTCACTGTAGCAATTTCATTATTTCTAATTAAACAGGATGTTTTATGTACGTTATTATGACTCATCCTTATCATCTTATTAAGAAAAAGAAAGCAAAGTTCCAATCAATGAGCGCTCAAAAAGCATGGATACTTTTTATTATAAATAAAAATATAATAAATAAATCAAATAAGTGACAAACGCGCCAAAAATTAAGTTTTATTTATAGTGGTCAATTATGTATTATCATAAAAGATAATTTTTTACTGTAAACGTTTCATTATTACAACATTTTCAAAAGTAGAAAATTTAATCTCAGAAAATTATAAGACTTTAAAATTTTCAAGTCTAGAATGTAAAAAAAGTTCACAGATAAAGTAATTACAGTTTTGGATTTAAGTTTTGATTTATTTTAAAACTGCTCATTTTGGAATAAAGTTCAAAAAAATTTCCATCGTTTTGAACATTCAAACTGGGTCGTTTAGTTTTTATGAAATATGCCTCAGTATGAATGCGTTCGAAGTAGTTTTTAAAATTCCTGGTTATAATTGTGAAGTGCGACTGGAGATGCTCGTAAACTAGTCTATATTTTTGAGCTGGTTTCAAATATTGGTATGAGTTTTCTCTTTTGACTTTTGCGAGACGTTTTTTAAACAAACTGCATGTTGATTTGTGTGAAAAAACTGCGCTACCTCTGCTTGGTTGGCCGTGCTCGTGAATACGGTGGTGTAATGCTCGTTGACTCATACCGATATAATCATCCTTACAGTCGCATACAAAGTGATAGATGCATTCGAAAGTGTCGTGAAGGGGAAGTTTTTCAGGTTTTGCAGAACAACTAAATAACTGACTTATTTAAACAGTTTTCAATGCGATATTCACATTGAAATTTGGTAAAATTTGTCGCATTTTTTGAATTAATTGTTTGCAGTATGTTTCGGTGTTAGCGCAACTGTAATTAAGACAAAGTGTTGCGTCGATTTTGGGTTTATCAGGTTTTTTGCTATTCAATGTATTATTAAATA
Organism: Oikopleura vanhoeffeni; assembly: GCA_004367855.1. Classification (NCBI taxonomy): domain Eukaryota; kingdom Metazoa; phylum Chordata; class Appendicularia; order Copelata; family Oikopleuridae; genus Oikopleura; species Oikopleura vanhoeffeni. The sequence goes on along the minus strand of SCLH01000080.1, from coordinate 47,801 downwards.
ATGAATTTTATAATTTTTTAATATATTGGAACGGCTTAATTTTTAACTTCATCAATAGGCTAAAAGATAATCAAACGCGGTCATTGGTTGATGACATAACTACCATCAGTAACAATTTATCGCCCACGATAACTTCATTTTTTGAGAGCCATTTCACGTCAACTTCATTTTTAAATTGTTCCAACAAAAATGTGAAAATAAGTTTAACAATGAAAGTCGAAAATTTTTGATAATTAAGTTTGGACGCATTTAAAATTTGAAATGCCGTTTTCATGGTTTTTGAGGGCAAATATCTGAAAAACTAAACATTGTGAAACCTGACTGTTAAGCCTGATAGATTAATTTAACCTTAAGCTTACCTCCTTAATCATAATTAAGGACCACTGATTGCTCGACCAATCAGAAACGAGCTTCAAAGTAGAGTCATATTTTGTAGCCTATTTCTCCGTGAGTTTTGGGGGTCAAAAAATTATTTTTCGATTTTATAAACTACAAAAAACGCACGCAGGTCTGTTACTATCGTTTACAAAAATTCAAAATAAATTCGCTCTAGAAAAGGCAAAAAACGATTTTTTGAGTTTTAAGACCGCTCGCCCCGGAAACCTATTTTCCCCTGGTTTTGTTAAGTCACGCAATTTTGTGGAACATAAAAAATAACAGCTCATGTCCTGCGGAGGGCTGTTACTATCGAAAACTAAATTTCGATGATATTTTTTTCCAAAACAGTACTTTAATTCCTAAAAATCCATAATTTTTGATTAAAATGCTTAAAATTCAGACTAGATATTTTCAAATTGATTGAAAAGTACTTTCCTGGGGCTGTATTGGGTTGAAAATACCACAAGCTTATTTCAAATTATCCATATTTTCAGAAAAAAACTATTAAAATTACATTCCGATTTTTTTTAAGCCCCAATTCATGAAGTATCCCCCCTTAAGGCACTGGGTGTCGCAAATTTGAGCCTCTTCCAAGGTTATTTCCCGTTAAAAAGCCTCTTTAAAAGACACGCAGTTTGTACCGACGCCTTCAATTTTTATCATTTTTTATAATTTTTTTGTGTGAGGCTCCGGAAAAGCCTAAAAAATCGTGCAAAATTGCTTTTGTTTTAAAAATTTGCTTTCGGCGGACAAAAACGCAAAAAAAATGAAAATGAAAATTTTGAAATGATCAGTTCGGGAGGCTCAGGCAAAAGCTATCTCCTCCACCAGTTTGAGAGATATAGTTTTGACTCATATTGCATCTGAAAGCACAAGACTTGTTTAACAATAAACTAGAGAGTTTTTTTCGAAATTTTGCTTCGACGTCTCTTGGGAGCCATGTCAACTTTTCATTTTTAGCCAAATTGTTTGAAATGGTCAGTTTGGGAGGCTCAGGCAAAAGCTATCTCCTCCACCAGTTTGAGAGAAAAAGTTTCGACCCATACTGCATCTGAAAGCACAAGACTTGTTTGACAATGAACTAGAGAGTTTTTTTTTAAATTTAGATTCGGCGTCTCTTGGTGGCCATGTCAACTTTTCATTTTGAGCCTTAATTTTTGACAAAATTTAGAAACAGGAAAAAATGCTTCAAAATAATTTTTTCCGTAAATTACAAACACTTGTTAAAGGATTGTGATATTTTACTGTACGTCAAAAGAAACAATAAGCGCACTTTCAGAGTACTATATTTGGGTAATCACAAATAAATCATAATTTTGTTTTCTTTTTTGCCGGCGAAAGCAAAATTTGAAAACAAAAGAATTTTCATTTATTGTAGGCTTCTCCGAGCTCACACACACAAAAAAAAAAAAAAAATGATGAACAATTGGGAAGGATAGTACGAACTGCGTGTCTAATTGAGAAGTTCTTAAAGCTGTAGTGTCGCGGTAAGATTGAATCAGATTACTGTAAGTTCAAAATTACGCGAAGTTGGTTCGTGTAGTTACAATGTTTTTGGATATCATCTTGCTAGGTTTGACGGGGAAAACACTTGAAAGAGGCTCAAATTGCGACACCCACTCCCTTAAGGATAGCTGGTCCATTAAGGCCAAAAACAGTTTCAGTGCCGCCGCGTCGAGCATAAGATTACTAAACGCGACGAACTATGATTGCAGTTTAGGAGATAGATTAACCATTAATCTTGCTTTCACCCAAACAAATCGAGCCTCTATTGCCGACAAGTAATGGAAACGACCTTCAAAAGTCGCACCTATTTGTCACTTTTCAAAAAGGCACCCTCCCTTGATTGTGAAATAGGAAGATACTTATACCTGTATTGACATCAGAGAACGGTGCAACCGCCAAGGTTCAGTTCTTCTCAAAAATTTTTTTCATTCCTCGCTTAAGATGGCAAAAACTTTTTTTGGCCCTGTGTGAGGCCTCGGGGAAACTTACTACTCTCCTTTGCGGCAAAACCTTAAAACTGATGTATACCATCCTTAAGGATACGCGCGAAACCCAACTCTACAATTTGCCATTTTTGTTGATCTCGCTTTTTGGAAACCGCAGATGCAAATTCTCAGAGAATTTCCAATAATTTGAGCAAAAATCACTCTCTGAATGATGTTCAATCCGCGAATAAAAATACTTTTATTTATGCAAATTGAAAAGTAAAAAGACATGCTGATCAAGTCTTATTTTTTTCATATTTCAAGAAAAAAAAAATTTTAAAACTAATCTGAAATATTATGTCCGAGTCTTTAAATGCGACCAGTACTCCCTTAAGAGTTTAAAAAGTTCTCTATTGCTGCGTGTAATAATAAATAAAAGGTCAAATGATGTTTGGAACTTATTAACAAAACCCTGTTATTCCCGACTGAAAATCTTGCCAAACGTGAAAACTGAATTCTTGATTTATTTTATTTTTTTGGAAATAACCTTATGAATTTAGGAATGGAATTATTATCACCCGGAAGGACGGTCCTCGCAAATGGAAATCGGAAACACTTTTTATCGAATGTTTTTATGACGACTCAAACTTTGAAGAAACTGCATCAAAGGATTACCAAGATACGCTAAAGATCGAAATGACCGATGCTCTGTGAATTTTCAAATTTGTAAACTTTGAAAATTTTTGTAACATATTTTGTAAAATCCTTAAATCGCCCATCACTTCCAAATGGAGTTTAATTAAAAACATATTTTTTGTACACATTTGAATAGACCGTTCTGGCCTTTTGTTCCGAATGCAGCAGTTTACAGCAAATCCTGACAGTTTTCATTCGAATTATAAATTGAATTTTAGATTAAAAATTAATTTGAAATTTGATTTCGAAATAATTGGCTTATTTTAAAGTTATTGTGTTAATCACAAATTGTGTTCACAAATTGTGAATCACATAATGTGATAACACTTGTCATTTCGGCATTTACTTTCCAATGCGTTTAAATGCAGATTATTGCCGTTTATGGATGAATTTTTACAATTAAAAATTCGAGTTTGTGTCGATTTCTAAAGTAAATGAAATCCCAGATAGAACTCCGAAAACATAGAAAATGGGTGTACATCCGTAATTACATCACTACTACGGAAGACACCTTAGAACATAATATTTTGGGTGCTACCGTATAATTAGATTTGTGTGAAACATTCTCAACGTTTTTATTTAAAAAAAATCACAGTCAAAAACATTTTTCAGAGACACGTCTGAAAAATGATAATCAATAATTAGCTAATGAACTATGCAGGTTTCTAAGACAACTGTAAACTGCGAAATTTTTCAAAAACAATTGCGTCAGAGGTTAGCGTGACTTATTTATGTAAAAATAAAAAACAATATTTAAGTGTTATTCTGTACACTATTAATAAAATAAAAATTCAGAAAATAATGAAATTAATTGTTTTCTTGTCAAAATAAAACCTGGATTATCTGTCATTTAGAAAACTGAACAAGCTGACATTCCTAGTTGGGATGTAAAAAACCCATATTTAACCCATAAAAGCACAGAGCTTTTTCGAAGACTCAAGGCAGTTTGAATCATCTAAAAATGGTGGGAAAATGTTCGAAGACACTTTTATTTCAAATGCATTATAAAACTCTGATCAAAAAATATATATATTTCCGCTTATAGGTTCAAATTTTATGGCCAGCTGATTAAAAGGCGATTTTTCGCCCAAGTCTTCTGATAAAATAATTTTCGGCTTGACAATGGAATAAAGAGTAAAAATAAAACAGTTTTAAGGAAAGTTTTTAAGTCTATTTTGCAAGACAAATTCCATTTTAGGAAGTTCTGGGGCGAAAATAATTTTTATAAGTGGAATGTCAAAAAATCTTCTTTCGATATATTGGTATGGAAAAAATGATATGATTTGAAAACATATTTAATTTGTGAAAATCATGCAATAGTGGTCTTCTCATACCATATTTAACTTAATATAGTAATGATCATCAAATAATTTCATTAAATCGACAAAACTACTATTTTTTTATAAAAAACATGCTTTTTCATTAATATTTCGAACTTTTTATTCACAACATATGTATATGATATACATATGTTGTGAATAAAAAGTTCGAAATATTAATGAAAAAGCATGTTTTTTGAAAAAAATAGTAGTTTTGTCGATTTAATGAAATTATTTGATGATCATTACTATATTAAGTTAAATATGGTATGAGAAGACCACTATTGCATGATTTTCCAAGCATGATTTAGCACGTCCACCAATCGATTTTCGGCCAAAATCGACCACTCGGGTTAGATTTGTCACATATACTGATTAGTGCCAAATTTTATTGCGCGTTTAG
>SCLH01000080.1:2547-17673 GCA_004367855.1 Oikopleura vanhoeffeni | reverse complement strand
AAGAGTTTCCACACCTTTTAATTTCGGCTTTTGGAAACGACCGACCTTATAATAAGGGGGGCCGAATTATACACTTATAATTGAGGAACCGACTTTAATTTAAGGGGGTGGTGTTAGTGATTTTTTGGATTTCAGAGGCTTCGTATGGTTAGACAAATGCAGACTGGACATTTTTGAAACAAACATTAGGAAGATCTATCTTTGATCTCGCGATTTCATTAGACAGTTTAGTACCACTCTCACCAACCATCTGGTTAACAGCGGTTCAAAACGAGTCCCTCAGCTTTTTTCAAAGAAACAAGGAGCCTAGAGCTTATATCGGAAAGTTTTGAAATTTGGTAAGAATCCGGAAAATTGTCTGAATTTTAGTGAATCGGTTCTGTTTTTTTCGATTTCAGCCTCAGAGGTCAGCAATCTGGTGTTTTTCTATAAAAGGCTTTTTCTGTGTAAATGCAAGAAACGACATTTTTGGAATGTAACCAGCTCAAGGGGTGGTGAACATCAAATCGGTCGTTCTTTTTCGAATTTCCGCCTAATTGGCTGTAAATCGACAAAAAAGTGCGCGAAATCGACAATTTACTGTATGAAAGTAAGAATTTAAAAATTTCACTGCCACCAAAAGATTCCTCGGGTATGGTTTGCTAAAAACGATATAAGCAACTTGGTCTGATTTCGAACAGAAACGGTGCTAAAAATCAACAAATAATTTTGATGAAAAACTTTAATTTTTTTCTAGAATCCGGTGTGTTCAAAATCAGACCATAGTTGCTAATATCGGTTTAATGTTCAAAATTGTCGATTTCGCGCACTTTTTGTCGATTACCAGCCAATCAGGCGAAAATTCAGAAAAGTACGACCGATTTGATGTTCACCACCCCTTGGGCTTGTTACATTCCGAAAATGACTTTTCTTGCATTTCCACAGAAAAAGTNTTTTATCAAAACGTCGAAAAACACCCTTTTTCGGCACATTCAACCAGATTGCTGACTCCTGAGGCAAAAATCGAAAAAAAACAAAACCGATTCACTAAAATTCAGACAATTTTCCGGATTCTTACCAAATCTCAAAACTTTACGATTTAAGCTCTTGGATCCTTGTTTCTTTGAAAAAAACTGAGGGACTACTAAACTGTCTAAAGGAATCGCGAGATCAAAGATAGATCTTCTTAATGGTTTCTTCAAAAATGTCCAGTCTGCATTTATCTAACCATACAAAGCCTAAGAAATGCAAAAAATCACTAACACCACCTCCTTAAGTTCGTTGATAGTCTATCTAAGATAGACTATTTTAAAAAGCTGAAACACACATATTCAGAGAAAAATGGTCAAATCGGACCATTTTTCTACCTTTTTTGAAAACTTATAATAAATTTTGAATGTTTTTGAAAAATAGAATAAAATGATCCGATTTGAACCAACTTTTTGTTAGATTCTTGAATAAATATTTTTGCTCATTTTCACCCATCTTAGAACTCAAGGTTTTTTTTCTATTAATTTACATTAATATGCATTTGATATCCGAGAGTTTATTTAGACCGTACAGTTATTTTAATTTCTGCCTTTTACAGGAATCATACATTTCGATTTCTCCGATATTTCCTATGGAAAATACCCAACAAATGGTATCATTACTTTTTTCTCAGATTAAAAACAGGTTCAAACTATTCGTCCCAAATTAAATTACCCCATTTAACTGCGCTTGTCGATTATAATTAGTTTCTTACCGATTTTTGAAGCTTCCTCGATGTGATTTCTTCGGTGGTTTTAAAAGGTATGTCTCCGTGTAATAACACATGCAAAAGTGTGCCCAAAGTCCAGACTGTCGACGATTCCGCCTTGTATTTTTGAAAGGTGAAAATTTCCGGGGCACAAAATTCTGGAGTTCCTGAAAAAGAGTAATATTCTCGATTTTCATCAAAATCGTCTCCACATCCAAAATCGATAATTCTCGTTTCCAAAGTTTTCAGATTGATCAAAATATTTTCATCTTTTATATCTCGGTGAAAAACTTTCTTTTCATGTAGACTTTGACAAGTTTCTAGAATCTGTCTAAAAATAATCCGAGCTGGAGACTCTTGAATAGCACCGTATTCCCGAGATACTTCAAATAAATCTTTTGAATTTTCAGGACGCTCCATGACGAGGACAAAACTGGTTTTTCTTTCGAACCAATCGTAAATTTGCACCACTCCGGGAGCTTTTTGAGCGCGAAGATGCATTTCAAATTCTTTCGGAATTGTTCTAGAACCGACAGTTGCCCAGTGAGTGATTCGAGTTTTGGGGACTTGTTTTATACAAATGCCTTTTCTGTCACTTTTTCGATGACCTGAATTAGAATGTGAAGTGTTGATAGTCGTAAAAAATATCACGATATTATAAGTTGGCTATCCCAGGTTACTCACCTGTTCTATGGTTTGTCCGAAACTCTAAAGTTTTCAAAATTCCAGAGAAATATCCGGATTCCTGATTTGTGAAAAAAAAGTTGAAGTTTTTCTTGAATAAAATGATTTTTTCGGGAATTTGGAAGTTGATAAAAACTCACAGCGCCCAAGTTTGAAAATATGTTTGAGCTTTTAGTTAAAAAACATGAAATTTTGACCATCAAATATTAAACTCATGAAAAAACTTTACCAAAAGTTTTTTCCTGGTATTGCGCTCCGATATCGATATCTTTAACTTTTGTTTGATGATTTATTACCTGGGACGGCCTAATAATTATTTTGATGGATAGTTTATCAGGATATTATTACAAATCGCTTTGTAAAAAAACACTCAAAATTATACTCCTATAATAATTCTTAATTTACTTTAAGAACATTGACTGCAGTATTTTTTCTGCAGTGAAATCCGTACCAAATCTAGGGGTCTTGTTTGAAACCCAGAGCTAAATTAATCCTTAAATTAATCTTTATGCAAGATCAGGCCTTTGTACGACATTTAACGCCTTTCTGTATAACTTAGTAATAAAACATATTTTATCGAAAAGTTTTATTCGTCGAATGAAATGAAATTTTAAAATATTTACCTGTATAAATCACACCATTAGCCGAATTATTTAGCAGATTTTCTACACAATATTTCTCTTTGAAGATAATAGCATCTCGAGTAATAATTTTCAAGTGACACTTGGTTACTTCTCTCTTGGGAGAATTAGATAAATCTGAATTATATCCTTCATCCGAAGTTCTCGGTCTCGTATTAGTATACATCTTGTATAAAAAATCTAATAGTTTTGTCTGATAAAGTTTCTAAAAATTACTGTCTAGATAAAAACAGTTCAGTTAATTTAACCTATGGCCTCTGTTTTTGCTCATGCGCGCCTCTAGGCGAGAGGGTTCTTAGGTTCATGCGCCTTTTTTTATTTGGCGCGACAGTTTCCACTCTTAATTAATATTGCTCGTCTTATATATATTAATTCGTTATTATTTTATTACTTTTGCGTCATTCGAACTACTAGCACGTATTTACTTAACCTCATTTTGACAATAAATTTAATGTTCTAATTATTCGAAGGTAATTAGTGAACAAAACACGGTAAATTGTTAAATTGTCTGGGCTTACTGTATTTTTAATCAGCCTTAATTTCAGATGTGTTTGAACTCAAACAGTTTTTTGACCTTTTAAAATAAAATTCTTGATTTTATTTCGATGTTAAATTTGCAGACTCTTTTTGTCAAAACCTTACAAAACTGCCTCATTAAAACGGCTCTTTAACATTATTTATGTGACATAAATTATGTTATTTGAAATAAAATTAAAAAATTATCTCGGTGACATTTTTAATGAAAACAATGTTTTCAAAACATAACAAAACTTTTTTACAGCGAATTCGAAAATTTAATGAGTCTTATTTGGTTCAAATAAACGGTGAAAATTATTATGTGAACAGGATTAAAATGTTAATCATAACTTTTTATCGATATAATACGAGTTGGGATCGGGATGGAAAACTCATTCTTTTTCAGTATACTCAGCATCACTCTTTTTTTTTAATATTTTGCGTTCAGAAACGAAAAAAATTTTTCGAAAGTTTAGTTTCAAAATAGCAATTTCGAACGAATCGAGTCGATACTATCGACTAAAAATTTTTTTATCTTCACAAAACTTATTTATTCAAACATAAGAAAACGCATAGTTTGACTTTAAAAATGATTGTTCCCAAAATTCCCGGCACAGAAAAAACCAACTGTAGTGATTGCTCCGAAACCTACGCTTCTTTGTCTTTAAAAATGAAAAAAATTAGGCAGACAACTTTAGTTTTTAAATTTGAAATCGTTAATTCAGCATTCATTTATGAAAAGGTCAAAGTTTGTCTGATCGCAGACACAGCCTGAAATAAAATACAAAGTATAAAAACAGTCTAAAATCCTAAATTAATATCCAAGTGACCGTGCCTTGTTCACTAATTACCTCAGAAAATTAAAATTGAGAATTGATTGTCAAAATGAGGTAACTTCTTGCCAATAGTTCGATTGACGCAAAAGTTAATTTTATTATAAACTGATCACCAATCAAATGCGTTAAAGGGGTGTGCATGTCTGATTTACCATTTTTCAGAGCTTGTTTAGGAAAATCTGGAGCTTGAGCAATAATTCCAAAAATGTGCTCCGATTTTTTCGAAAGTAGGCTCAAACGAAAGTCAGGAAAACACTGAAGATAAAGTTGGCCAACGTCAAGCCGATATTTTGAAGTTTTAGTGGTCAGATTTTAACAAACATTATTTTCGACTTAAATCGATTAATTAAATCGATTAATTATGAAAAAAACTTTAAGAAAAAGTAAAAAAAACGCGAGAATTTTGAATTTTTTTTATGAATTCATCGCAAATACATTTTGTAGATATCTCCGGGCAATTTGGTGCAGGCTAATTGTCTCTAAGTCTTCATAAAAATGAGACATGCACACAGTGTGCAGCACACTCCCTTAAAGAACTAGATATCAAGAACATTTGGTTGTATAAAGAATTCAATTCTATGCTTAAATACATGATTATGTTTGTTTTGAGATTCGCTTTAGGAAGGGTCCGGGGGCACCGGGGCCCAACAAAAATGTTTGGCCTTGCACGGTTTAGACATATTTTTTTTTGTCCCTTCTACTCCTAAATGAACCCATTTTTACGAATCAAATAATCAAAGATTTGAACCAGATTGTGCTCGCTATTTAAACATGAGAAACAAAACTTTTTGAACTTTGCATAAGATTTATTTTTTGGTTTGAAACTCTGATTTGATACTCAAAATTTACAACAGTCAAAACCCTTGTTTCAACCTATGAAAATCGGCAACATTTAAAAATAATAATACGATGAGACTAGTATGATTTTTGTTACTGCCTGTATCAAAAAAATATACAGTATATTTTATACTGGACATTTCGAGATGATTAACAAGATTTTAAATCGTATAGATCTATGAATGTTCTTAAATCTGAGAAACATGTCATATCCTGAAAGTTTTCTTCGCTTTTCAGCTTCCGTTTTGAGACATTTTCCTTGAACAGTATTTCACTATGGTTTTACCAATTAATTAAATATGCCTACTTTCTATACTCACATAAAACATCACTTCCCATGGCCATTCTACTCATTATTGTGCCTAAAAAATTCATATCTTTTGTCAAAAACAACACATTTATTCAGCATAGCACTCAGTGCAAAGTTTTCTCGGCTACAGACTTTCTGAAATAGAAGTTGACCGATAAAAGACTTAATCAAATATTAACTGAAATATATTCAGTGATTAGAACATGATATAAATCATGAATAAATTGCTACGGTGAAAGCTTCATCAATTATAAGCCGACGATTACCTGCCTCCTTGAAATTGAGAATTCCTTAAATTTTGCACTTTCTCTTTGTTTTTTTTTGTGAAAAAGTACCCTATAATTTTCGTGGTACCCCTAAAATTACCTTGAAAATACGTCAATATCCTTGACTATGTGGTTTATTTTATAAATAGTGCGCTTGAAGTAGCATCAAGACAAAAAGTGATTTTTCGAGACTTGAGTGAATTAAGCCCGATTTCTCTACAAAATATGACTTTTTTTCACATTTTTTTTTCGAAAATTCCGATCATTTGTTTTGCGTCAATTATCATATTTCCAGCCAAGGTGTAGCTCTAAAAAAATTGTATCCCGAACCAAGAATTTTGTAAGGACCAGTAGTCGAAAAAGGGCTGATAACTTTTTGTACATGGGTCTGACGGAGTTGATTGTCATTTTAAAAATTCTTCCAACAATCTAAGCTGATTAATAAGCCTATGAAAAACAACTCCTTAGCAAATTTTGCAACACCCAATCAGAAGTCTCGATCAAAATTTTCCAATTTTTTTTCTATGCGGATCAGAATTAACGAAAATTTATATTTATGGCGTGTAAAGTTTTTATTCAGGGGACAACCTCGGACAGCATATGCATATATATTGTTTATTTTGCAGAATTTTTGTGTTAGTTTGATAGCTTTTAACAGGTTAATTCCCTAGGAATAACAATAAAGGTCAAGCTCCTCAAGATGACTTGATTTCATTACCTGGAATTTAAGATTAAAATCCAAACGGCATTATTCGCAAACTACACCTGACACAAAAACACCGGATAAATTCGTAGAAATTAAAGTCGATAAAACAGAACAAAATCTACTGAAATAAGAATGTGGAAATTAAATCTTTTGGGACCTTAATCCCAGAAGAACGCGTCCCTGAATTTCTTCGCGGAAGTCTCTCGCGTGGTTCGTGGCAAAGCGTACTCAAACTGACCTATTTAAACGGCGTTTTCGGCTCGTTTCAAAGAACGTTTTCTTTCCCATGTTGCCGGTATCACACCGGGGGTGCCACACTCTGCAGGGTGCAGGATAAAAATACTTTTTATTTATCTATGTACTTAATTATTTTAAGACCACAAAGAAAAGGCGTTGATTGGAGGGTTTATGTTATAATTTAGACTAAATAAATAATGTTTATAAGGTACTCGTTAAATGGCAGTTGTTAAATTCATAATCTTTGTGATTAAAAATGAATGAGATTTCAGCCTCAAAAAGATACGAGTTAACAGCTTCTTATGTCTAATTCGAATGATCGGTGCTGAAAATGTTAGGAAAGAATGAGAATTTCCCGATTTTTTTCCCCTAAAACTGACCCTGCAAAACAAATTATCTTGTGAATTTTAATAATAAATATTTTTTGTTAATTTAAAATTGACCCGTATAATCGAGACATTTTTTTTGTTAATACCTTATTTAATTTGTAGAGCTTTCGATTAATTATAAATCAAAATTTATAATCATTTTTGATACATTTTTTCAAATAAGAAATATTTCGAAAAAATTGGTTGAAATTATTTTGAAAATGAATATAATTAATCGGAGGCCCTACAAATTAAATAATTTCACTAAAAAACTTTATATACAGTATGTGACATACAGTATGTCACATTTTCTCTCCCAATTTTCGATTTCGACTTAAACGTGATTGACTCCGCTAATTGGTCAATGAGCATTAAAATCTGTGAAGCACCTACGTGTTTGTATATTCGTACGTTTTGATTGGTTGAGGTAAGCTTTTGCAAAAAAGTAAGATTGGGAGAAAAAATGTGACATGCTGTATTATATGATATAATTTATATCCTTCTACCAAACAAAGTCCATCTCAAAAACGTTCACTATCTCTATAGCGCGTGGTTCAATCCCACTTATGTTGTCTCAGTGATTGTCTTGCGTATGATTATACGCAAGGGTGCTTGATATCGGGACCGCTAAATTTGATTGGTGTGTAATCACTCAAGCAATCACTTACACACCATTAGTTGGATTCGAACACGCNCTATAGCGATAATAAACGTTTTTGAGATGGACTTTTGTTGTTAAAAGGATATGATACAATTTATAAATTTTTTTTTTAATTTTAATCCCAAAATTTTGACTTTCATATTTCGCTTATTGTTGTAGTACACTGTACTCTGAAGCTTATAAAATTTATATCTCAAAAAATGAACATAATTTAGAACATACGGGTTTTTAATTTTGTCAGGATAAACTGAGCTCCGTTACCAAAAAATAATTGAGCAGAAATAATCCTAAAAATAAATTTGATTAGCACAGAAATAAAATTATTCTTCGCAACTATTGCTATTTTTTACAAAAAATTTTATAAGATTTGCAACCATATTTTTTCACAAATGTATTCGTCAAGTCTTTAAAGTCTATGAAGTACTTTTTTAAAGGATAATAAAATATCGATTTTGAAAACAACAAACTGCCAAATAACTTTTAATTCATAAAGCATGCGCAACTCAGCTTTCATTTCCGCTCTATCCCATATGCTATGTTTAATCACAACAAGGTGTTGAAAAAGTATACATCTTGATAAGTTCAATTTGTTTAAAACATTTTCGGATTAAAAAATCACGGTTAATTGAGGCATAAAGTACGTATAAATATGATTAATGCGCGCTGAGCTCTCGTTGAGCTGTGACTAAATCGATACAGGGATGGGTAACCCATCATGGGTTTCATTGACTTTAATAAATTGTATCAAAATCAATCGGAAGTCAATCGAGCTGAAATTATAAAAATCAGAGTGAAATGATGTGAAATGCGTTTTTATTCTCAAAATTAAATTTGAAGAGAAAATCGAACAAATATAACAATTTACAAATTTATAATATCCGTCATTCGACGGTTTTATTTTAACCAAGGTCACTGATCTTGAACTATATGATATAGTCTATATCGGATAATTCAAATTTTAGAGTAGAATTTCGACTGGAAATTCGAGGTTGGATTTTAACTGCCAGCAAAGATATTATAACTTTCAAACAAGCTTCAACAACTTATAATCAAGACGATTCAAATAAAGGGCGAAAATGCGAATTGTTAAATTTTCGTTTTAACTACTGGATGGCTCTTTTTCTGTTTATTCCAGCTCCTGTTTCTCCCGGTCCGAAACATAAGTAAATTTCCAAACCAAAGATAAAATCAAGAAATTACGTCGCATTTTCGCATGCGATAAATTGTGTATCACTTATTTTTTGGGGTTTTATTTAAAAAAAAGTTATGTTTTTATAGATTACAAGTTGTTTAAATTGATACTTGTAATTTAACTGTATGTTTTACACTTCTTTTTTGTAATTTCTATTATACAATTGTAGATAACAATATTTTTCGAAATGATTTGTAAGTTTAGTAAAACAACAAAAATGCCCAAGTTATATCCCGAGCAAACGGTGCCCAAATTCAAATAGCTATATTATAAGTATACGAAAAAATTTACTTTTTTGTCATACAAACAGTTTGTAACAAACTGCTTTTTCTGCACAAATCTTTCAATTTTTTTTTTATGGATATCGAAAAAATTGATTTTTTAGAATGCATGCTTAGAATTCTTTTCATCTTTAAATATCCTGCGGATAGAAACCCTATGAAATTTTCCTATTTTCACATGATTTGCAGAAAAGATTGCAATCTTTTCAGAGTTTTTTCAACCATGAGGTAAATTACGGAGAAAACTAGATATAATATTCAAGAAACCGGAAGCCAGATGACTTTTTATAAGACCATGGCTGATATCAGTAATGACTTTTTTAATCAACTGTCAAGGGATATTATTATAATAAATTCTCGACACCTTTCGATTCCTGTCAGAATAGATTTATTCTGAAATTTCTAAAGATGTCTCAAGCTGTTTGATTTATACATAGGTGAGAAAACCTTGAAGAATCTTACTTTTTATGAGAAACTTTGGAGCTTTCCAAATTTTTTTTCTGATATATTATCACATTAATTTTTAAAGAAAATTTCCCATGGGATGAGTTGAAAATCCCTTACCGAATTTTTGAAATTCGGAACTTAGCGGTTAAGCTGCAAAAATTCGCGCGAAAAGTCCAAGTTTTATATTTTCCCACCAATTTGTTCGATCCTTGCCACACTTCCGAAAGCGAAAAATTAATCTTTATTGAAAACATACCCATGTTTATATTTAAGGGAACAAATAAATGTATCGGTTAGAATCAAACGGATGTCCAAATTAGTCAAAATTAGTTTTAGTTCAATTGTAGGCAATTGGAAATAAAATAACCGATTAATTCGGATTTCGATCGAAATAAAAAAAAATTACATTGCTATTTACTGAAAAGAAACTGTTTTTTGCGCATTTTTCTGATGAAATTTTGCAACTCATTTGGAATAACAGATTCAATTTATTTCATTCCTCTCATGAAAAAACATAGTTTTTTGATTTTCTAAAAATTCAGAAATTTGACGTAAAAATCATATCCCTTTAACAAATTTTTGTTAATCTTGGATGTGCGTGCTGAGGGAGCAAATCCTGAAACTCCTAAAATCCCTCCTCGCCACTCATGGGACCACTTTTCAGCTCGCACATCCTAGATTAACAAAAATTCGTAAAGGGATATAAAAACAACAAAAAAAAATTGAATTCGTTGGTCTCATCCGTTTTCTGCTCAAAGCAATTAACAAAAACTCAAAATCATTTTACCTCAATTAACCCTTGTGAACATATATAGAAAAAAGTTACGCCAAGGCACCAGAGCCACAATTGAGGCTTTACTTTGAACTTTGTTTACAGAAAGCTTACGGCAGTTGGAATTTCAATTTTTTATGTATAAGAAAGTTGGAAGGTACTTTATTTGCATCCGAAATTTTATATTCTAGAATTTTGATTGTTAGTTCTAGAAAACATAGTGAGAAAAACAATGTATACCATTTCACCTGAAACACGGTCACGGTTGTCTTCACAAGTTACATTTATGTCGAAAACGATGCACAAGTATCGGGCCTTCGTCATGGTTTTGTCCGCTTATATCTTATAAATTAAAGTAATTTATAAATAAGTCAAAAATTTTGATGGACAAATCATGATTTTTGATAAAAAATTGTTTTATTTGTTCCCGATTAAAGCAGGTTACTATATTTTTTTATTATTTTCAAGTAAATATTGTAATAAATACAACTGTGACAATTTTTATTGCTTAAATTCACTTTTTATAATAATAAATTTTTCATGGGAAATTTAAGTTGAAATTGAGAAAGTTTACTACGGATAAAACATATCTGCCTCTAAATAACAATAAATTTGTATTGCAACTGTTATGCATGCACAAACATTCGGAAAAATCAATTATTTTTTGGGACCGAATCAAAATTATTTATTGATTGTCTTCATGAAATATTCTTTTACATATTTAAGGAAAGATTTGAGTTCGAATTTTTATTTTAGAATTCGTAAAATTTTCAAAAAAATTCAAAACATTATTGAAATTTAACGCATTTTTCACCCAAAATTTTTTTTGGTTTTTTTCTGAAATCTGTGAATATAAAAAAAATGCCACTTTACTTTTTTCATGCATGTTTACATATTCTCTGACTGCTGTTTAAAAATCATACATGTTCATTTTTCATTTTTTTGTCGACTTTTTTTTAGAAATATACGAAATTTTTCGCAAATCAAGTCCAAATTTTTTATTAATTGCTTTTTTGAATTTTTCTTGAAAAATCAGACCGAATCAGTTGTGTTATTTTCTGGTATCTATTGGTTTCCGTATTTTAACCGATAGAAGGGTCAATCGAATATCGTTTCTGAACTACTGATGAAATTTACAACATTGCTTGTGACACGGTTTGTGCCATTTGGCAGCCGCATTTATAAAAATTATTATTTTCAAAAAATCTCCATTAAATTTTGAGTGGTAACCCCCTCACACCCAAACCATTGAAATTCCCCTCACACCCAAAACGCCATTCGGGGACGCCACTGTTGAGCGGTTATTGCGGAAATAATAAATGCGATAAGAATATTCATTATTTTTACTTGGCCGAGATCAAGGAGATTTAAAATTGAAGGCCAATAATTTTTTCAAAATTTTATTCTGTTTGCTGATAAATGCAAGAGGAAATAGAGGTTTATTTTCAGGTACTTCATCAGAAAACTATACATTTTTTAAAATCACATATGAATTACAAAGATTAAGTAGCACACTGGCTATTCAATATGATCTCGAATTTTAAATACTGATCTGAATCGTCTGAAAAACAGTTTTCGTTATGTTCGAGCCAAAATGCCACGCCAATTAAATCAGAACAAATTGGAATTAAATAGTTTTTTACTTAAACTTTGAAGGCTCATCACGGTGATTGGCAGAATAATGAAAAAGTTTCAAAATTTAATTATCTTTTTGATGATATACGCCATAAAAATGCATCTTTATTTTTTTCAAAAAACGATTTCTCATAGTGATAGGCAACTGTTATTAAATAACTCAAACTTGCTTTCTGGAATCTTCTTCTGATTTAAATATTCTTCTTCATTAGTCTAGAACATATAACTCCATTTTTCCGTGTGCCGAAAAATACATTTCGAAAATTGTAAGCAACCTATTTTGAAGGATGAAAATAAATTTATTAGATCAAGTTGTTCAGCCACTAAAAAAGGAAAAGGCTGAGTATTTGGGTCAGCTGTAAGCTTGATTACTCGGCGATATATCTGTGCTCTTTGTCGCTTTGCATCGAATTCTAAACTAAAAATCAAACGGTTCATTTTATAAAATAATTATTCGCGCAATATGGTTTTTTATTTCTTGAGTTTATAGAGAAATCACTTGAGTAAAAATAAAACTCTCAATAGGACCAGAGAAAAAAAAATAATAGTACTATTAGTAATTATTTACAGGACTCATACTCAGCATTATTGCTGAATAGTAGTTTGGTACTATCTGCCTTTAAAACAATTTTTAATAAATGCTTTCACTGTATAGTTCAATTATTATTTTTTTTCTGTAACAGTTTCTGCCCGTATAGACTATTTTTGTTTCACTGTTCTCATAAAGTCATATCAATAAATGCAAATATCAAACAAAAAAAAAAAGTACCAAGAGCAGCCTCAAGTAAGTTCCTAATCTGAGTCTCCTCAGAATTTGATTTTAAGTGTCGTATTTACGCTAGAATTTTTTTACGAAAATCAGGCGAAATCCTAAAAAAAAGTAAGAAAAAATATCTTTTGAACTGCTAGTCGTATCGAAATTTTTTAAAACCATTACTAAAAAAGAATTGCGAACTTTATGGACACAATTGAATAAAAAGTCTGTGGAGTTATGTATGTCTATCTCGTTTTAAGATTTAAAAAATCTCGCGTCCCCGAATGTCTTTGGGTGTGAGGGAGTTTAAATTTGTATTGCAACTGTTATGCATGCACAAACATTCGGAAAAAATCAATTATTTTTTGGGAACCGAATCAAAATTATTTATGATGTGTTCGAAAGAAAAGATTCTACGATCCCGTTTTTTGCCATTTTTGAATGATTTTAAGTATGCTTGAGCCACAACTGTGGCTCTGTGCTCACAAGGGTTAAGGTGTAGCAGCGATGTGGCAGACTGGCGTCAATTTAACTTACGAAAATAATAGTTGGTTTATTTTGTGTGCTTATTATCGTTAGCTGGACCAAAATAAATGTGTATCAGCTCATTGAAATATTTTTTTATCATTTAAGAAGATTTGAGTTCGAACTCTTTATTTTAGAATTCGTAAATTTTCAAAAAATTCAAAATCATTATTAAAATATTAACGCATTTTTCACCCAAAAATTTTTTGGTTTTTTTCTGAATCTGTGAATAAAAAAAAATAGCCACTTTTAACTTTTTTCATGCATGTTTACATATTCTCTGACTGCTGTTTAAAAATCATAACATGTTCATTGTCATTTTTTGTCGACTTTTTTTAGAAATATTACGAAAAATTTTTCGCAAATCAAGTCCAAATTTTTTTATTTATGCTTTTTGAATTTTTTCTTGGAAAAATCAGACCGAATCAGTTGTGTTATTTCTGGTATCTATTGGATTTCGTATTTCAACCGATAGAAGGGTCAATCGAATATCGTTTCTGAACTACTGATGAAATTTACAACACTTGCTTGTGACACCGGTTGTGCCATTTGGCACGCAATTTATAAATTTTAATTATTTTCAAAAAATCTCAATTAAATTTCGAATGTTATAGGCTACTTTTCTTTTCAAGTCAGGAGATTTTTTGTATTTAAACGCAATTGAAGGTCAATTTTTTTTCCTAAAAAGCTGTTTTTCTCTTTTTTTCATGGAAAAACAACTTTCATATTAATGAAATTTTTTCATATGGAGAATGATTCTCCCACTAATAAGCGCATAACACCCGAAAATGCCTGAAGTTGATAAATATCGCCTTCAAAAAAAATATCACATCGGGTCAAGTTGGAAATGGAGCTATAAAGAGAAGTGGTTTATGATGTTTTTACAGATACTTCGTTATGTTGACAAATTTAAAATTTCAAAGTTTGCAAAAATGAACACTTTTATTGAAGATAAAAATTAAAATAAAATATTTTCAAATTTTTTTTCTTTCATAAATCACTCCGAAAAAATGACCAATCTGCCACATCGCTGCTACCCCGTTTAGACACATATATGATAGCCATCCAGCGTTTTTTCAAAAGACGATTTATTGAGTAATAAAAAAATTAAATCATATAATTCTGAAAAATTCAGATGATACCGAAAAATCTTAATGGTTCAACTTTCCATTGGTAATAATTTTCATTCGAAAATTCTAACATTGAAATAGTTTACCACCAAGAGAAAAAATTCTAAAAGTTCAAATCTGTCGATAAGAACCTACCCACTTCACTCAATTACATTCAAAACTTTATCAAGAAAATGCTTTTAACCTTTTGATCCATAATCTTCGGACATTTACCAACTTCGGATAATCCACGAAATTTGTACATACCATGGAGGAATCAAATTATATGAGCGCAAATGTGGCACAATTATGGCTCTGTGCTCACAAGGGTTAATTACAAAATACTTTTCGATTTTTTATCTAATGAATTTGTTCTGATAATAATAAACTATGGCTGAGCTATGTTTGCCACACCTTGTTAATGCAAAATTATTTATAGATTGAATAAGAAATAGCTCAGTTCCTTCACGCAAATTACCACATTTCAGTATCTCAAAAAAAATTAAGAAATAATTCGATTCGGACCAATTATTTTTAATGTTAATTATTAAAGATATTTGTGTCCATTTGAACCATCTAGAAACAAATCAGATGAGTCATTTTCAAATGCGAATGAATTCCGATTAAAAATA
>SCLH01000079.1:270800-282197 GCA_004367855.1 Oikopleura vanhoeffeni | reverse complement strand
ATTTTCTAGATTATCTTTAAAATGTTTTTTCTGAAAAATATGGACAAAAAGATAAGTTGATGACGATCTTTTTTATTTTCGGATTGTCATGAAAAAAGTATTTTTATCGCGATTTTGGCGAAATATTCTTTAATTTTTTCAAATTTTCTTGGAAATTTTCTGAGAAATTTGAATCGCTGTTTCCAAAAAAGCGAAGATAACAAAATCAAATTGTGGAACTCGGGGCTTTGCGCGTATTTGCCTTAGGGATCGTATACATACCAGTTAATGTTTCTGTCGTCAAATCCAGGAAGGAGAAGGTATTTCCGGGGCTAACCCAATTGCACTGGGACCGTTGTTGAGACCGAGGCAATTTCCGCACTGCCGCGCGGTGAATTGAACGTTTGAAATGAGGCCTTTCGCTACAGCGGCCGACCTGACCGAGCAAACAAATCATAACATTAAATGTGCGCAGACTCCGCAAATATTTTGCAGATATCTGAATCTGATAATTTATAGAGTTCGAGAAAAGGATCCAATATTAAATAATATTTATGATTTACAATTGATTAATTGATTCTCAGAAATATGCAGGATAACTTTAAAACCGGTACCGGGTAAAAGCGGCGTGATACGATATCGGTATATTTTTCTAGGTTTCAACACCGAAAAAAAATATTTTGGACATATGCAACGATGCTCATTTTGGCCACAATAAAGTGCTATTTAGGCTAATGATAAATTTAAAAAATAACTTATGAAATATCAAAATGGAAAAAGACGTGGTTTATTCCTTTATCCAACATATTAATGAATCCGGAACCTCAAAAATTGAAAGGAACTCGTGAAATCCGAAGTTTATAAGCGAGTAATGGCGGACGACTAAAAGTGTCAAGTTTTCATACTGGTTGATTTCAAAGATAGGGAACACACTTTTGAAAGGAAATTTACCTTGTCGAATTTTGAAAAAAAAAATTTGATACGTTTGTTAAGCATAAAAATGAGTCCAGCGAAAGCCAAAATTTGAGGTCGGTCACGTGTATAGTATCTTGTTTAATTCGCTCATAATGCCCAAAAACTCCAAAATCTAATCGGGCTCTTTTCTAGGCCTTGGTATTTTAAATATGAAAATCAATAGACAATATTTGGAATCCTAAATCAGTGCGTATGCTAGGCGTTGTCCAACCAATCGAGTTTGTTCGCCAAAATCGACCTCTTTAGGATAATTAATCCATATGTAATAGTTTGTGCCAATTTTATGGCGCGTATTTTGGTACGAAAATTTTTTTTTGAAAATTCAATAGTTTGTGAAAAGAGAATGATAGGATTTAATGCTTTGAAAAATTGTAAAATTCGCGTAAAATAAGGGTTTTTTGGTCCGCAAATTTGTCCCAAAGCAACCCAAAGAAGCGATATATTTTTCTAATGGAGTGAGTCAAAGCTGGCTAATGATGAATACAGTTCAGAAACAGATTGGCTAGGGCCTGTGGCTGACTCGAATAAGAAGATTTTGAAATTTTTTTTTCTGTTTTTTTTCTCCAGTATTTCGAAAATTTACACAGAAAAAAAAATGCGAAAAAAAATTTTTGCTGGCGTTTCAAGCAATTTAAAAAATCTCAAAAAATTTTCGAATTTTTTGAAAAAAAATATTCAAAAAAATTTTTTCGAAAATTTTTGATTTTTTAAATGCCATAAAACGCCTGGAAAATTTTTTTTTTGGATATTTTTTTCCAAGTGTTAAGTTCAATAGATTACTGCAGTAAATTTTACAAAAACTTTAAAATTTATGAAGTTATTATTTAAATCTAATTACAGTGTCAATATAAGAATATCGTTAGAATATCGTTATCCCAATCAAAGAGAAGGACAAGGTTTCTCAGTGGCGAGGTAATATAAAGCCTTATTTCTAATTTTGAAAGTCATTCATTTTTTAATTTTAAAAATGGTGGCTCTACCGGCGAATTCTATTTATTGAAGTTTTAAAGCTCACTGAAGATTCAGTTTTTGATAAAGATTAAAGAACACGAAAAGCATTTTAATTAACGCCCAAAGAAAGTCCGAAATTTTTAATCATGTTTGAAGAATATCTTGTCGTTGATTTTAAGCGAATTTTATTCAAAATTTAATGATTTCAGTAAATAAAAGTACAGTTTCGGGAAAGATAAAAAATCATCAAAATTTAGGTTTCGATAGTTAAAGCAGAACACGAACTCCCTGGCTTTTGATGTCATACAGGTTGAAATGTGTTTATCTAAAAAATCAAATCGAGAAAAAAGGCTTTTGGCGCGATACCTCATAATCAGCTCAAAAAAATGTTTTTTGGCTACTGGCAATTTATTTCCAAATTTAAAAGGGATAAGTAACAGACTCGTATTTTGTTGTTATAAAGAGCCTACAAACAATTTTCCTAGCCTTCAAAACTCACGAACTCAATTTTGCAAGAGCTAATCGTTACGATTTTTTGAAGAATTTAGAAAATAATTCCAAAAAGCCAATTTGTAGTCCTATGCCTTTATCTTGTGAAATCGGATAAGTCAATAACTCAGATTTTGATGATAGCACACGCATCATTTCGTTCGTTTTTAAGATTTAAGCTACAAATCGGATTATCTCCGAGGTTTAATTTCAAAAATAGATGCCTTTTTTAAATTTACAGTTTTGTTTTACACTCCTATGTAGAAATTTTTCGATTTGTGCATTAAATTCACCGCAAAAGCCGCTGGCCTTATGACCATAATGACGGCTTTTTTGCTATTTTCGTTCTGTCATTGTAAAGTCGTCGAAAAAGACAAGTCAATTCTTATTTGTATGTTGAAAGATATTTTTTGAGATGTTTTAGTAAGTATTTTTCTACAACTGAAAAAAATTTTCGCGCAAAGAATTTTTGCAGACGTTCATACATTTTTGAAAAAATAAAAAAAAAATTGAAAAAAAGTTTCGAAATTTGTTTTTTCAAAAATTTTTTTTTTTCAATTTTTTTGAAATGGTTCTGAAAACATCTTACATGAAAATTTTTTCAATCAAAAATTTTTTTTTCAGTTGTAGAAGAAATACTTAGAAACAAATTTCTAAAATTTCGTCAAAAAACTGTATATATGACACCATCCTATCTGAGATATATACCTAAAAAAACTGGTGATAGCTAAGTTCGACAAGACGTCATTTTGATAACAAATAGATTTTTGTTGATCAAACGGCATCCTTTTTTAACTAACTTTTACGTTTTTTTTGTTGAAAATCGAGTGTTGGGAGCCAAAAGTCAAAAATTCGAAAATTTGTTAATTTTTTTTAGAAATAGTATGTTAATTTCATTAAATAAAGTGGCGTTGACCGAAAAACTGCCGATTTTGGCATTTGTTTTTTATATTTAATTAAAATAACTGAAGACACGAAAAATCGCTATATTTTGATTCACGGACGACCATGAAAAATTTTTCCATAATTTTTTTTTTTCCATTTGGACATATATTATCAATCACAAAAAGTTTCAGAACAATCCACCAATATTTCTATAGAGGAAATTAAATGGTGGACACGCTACGTATGGGCCCTTTTTGTTTTTGTTGTGTTAGATATTCGGTCTCAGTAGCGGTAGAGAGCAAAACATCAAAAATCGAGACGAAATTAAATTTATTATGAACAAAATGATGGCAGAGTCCTTATAACTTCACAACAGACAGTTTGTCAAACAGGTTCGGTTATGCCCAAAAAGTGGAGTCATATTACATCTAAATTACTGTTTATGATTTTTTTAAGAAACAATGTGATGATAATTTGCCGGGATTTCAGCTGCGAAATCTGTCGGGGCTGTCGAACCCCGCCCTGAATTAGAAATGAAGAACCAAAAGAGCATATTTTGAATCTTTAAAACAGTGGCGTATGGCGCTCTTGGCGTAACGTCACGCAGATTCCGGTTTACCCCGTATTTCCCCCGAGGCACTCAAAAATAAGGCCAAAAAACGGTTTTTTGCCATTTAAGGGGGTTGTGGTGTAGAATGTTGGAAGCCTGGGGAAAATAGCCCTCTCCTCGCAGCTGGACTGGAAGGGTCGATAACGGGCGCTAAGAATAAATGAAGAAAAAATACTGGAGACTAAACCGTTCTCTATCAACTGCAAAGTAAATTTTTTGATTCTGGTGAAAGGGTGGCTCACCAGTGCCGTTATGAAAAAAACCGGTAAAGACAGTGTTCCGCAATTCAACAAAAATGTTAATTGTCTCGGTCAATTTTGCTTAAATCTGATTCAAAACAAAGATGTTTCGTTGAAAGTACGACGTCTTCAAATTAATTGACAGGGGGAGTCCGGTTTAAAAAAAAAAATCTTCCTTTGATTTTTAAAACGGTAAAGAATGTAAGTTCCAAAAATTACTCTTTAGAAATCTGAAATAATTCTCGGGAGCATTGTTCAAAAATTGAAATAAAGACAGAATATTAGAATCGTATGAAATGTGCCATACATTACCCCGAAAATCGTTGGGAAAAATTATTCTCGGTTTGTTTTAAACGTAAACAAGAATTTATTGTGTAATTTCACAAAGTTCGAGCAAGCAGAGACGGAAGAAGAACGCCCACGCGAAGAGTCCTCCAACCAAATCAAACCATATTCATATTTTGACACATCATGACATCTCTGTCCCATACTACTAACTATTGTTTTCATTACTTTTACAGAAACAAATTATTGTTATTGAGCGGGTGTCTCAGAGAATATAATAAACTTTTTGTTCCATGCCCAGCATTCTTTACAACCACAACCCCTTAAGCGCGCGAATGAAATTTTTTCGAGTTAAAAGGGACCGAGGTTCTGCCCACGTTATCTGTGTCAATAAAAGCTTAAAAGGATTCCTCTATCTTCAAAACCAGGAGGAGTAGGCTTTGAAGTGAAAATAGTGCCACTTTGTGAAAAGTCGTATCCTGATTGGTCGGCCAATAGAAGGCCTGTCGATTTGTTTTGTGAAAGCAAGATTAATGTTCAATTTATCCAAATGAAATACATATGTTCGTGCTGTTTCTAGTACTTCATTGGAGGCGACGCTGAAAACTCTGTTTTTGGCCTAAATAATGCGACCAGTATCGCCTTAAGGGAGTGGGTGTCGCTGATTTTAGCGCTTCAAGGTCATTTCCGCCAAACTAGCAAAGGTGATATTCCAAAACATTTGTGACTAACAAAACCAACGCTTCGCGGTAAATTTTGAACTTAACAGTAACTGATCAAATCCCAACCTACGAGGCCGACACCTACGCTTTTTAAAAAAGCTTCTTAAAAGACACGCAGTTCGTACTTACTCCTTCAATTTTCACCATTTTTCATTTATTTTTGTGTGTCAGGCCTTCAAAGAAAGATCCTCACACGATAATCATTATTGTCCTTTTACTCCGGAATGTTGCTTGTGGCGGCCTAAACAAAACTAAAATTATTGAATTTATTTAGGATTGTAAATTGAAAGTGGCGCTCATTTCTTTTCTTTTGAACGCTACCGAGTTTAAAAATTGCACCAAAATCCCTAAAAGTGGTTTGTATTAACGGGAAAAAATTACGTGTGAAGCATTTTTTCTGGTTCTAAATTTTGTCCAAAATTTAGGCTTCAAAATCAAAGTTGACATGGCCCCGCAAGAGACGCCGAAATCAAAATTTCAAAAAAAATAAAACTCAAAATAGATTGGTCAAGCAAGTCTTGTGCTTTTAGGATGCATGGTATGAGTCTGAAACTATATTTCCTTCAAACTGGTGGAGGTAGATACTTTTTGCTGAGCTCCCAAATGATCATTACTTGTCAAAATTTTAATTTTTAGTTTTTGTTGCTTTTTTGTCCGCCGAGAAGCCAGGAATTTTTAAAACAAAGGCAATTTTGGCATTTATTTTTTAGGCTGCTCCTGAGCCTCAACACAAAGTAAAGAAATAAAAATGATGAAAAATTGAAAAGAGTAGGTACGAAACTGCGTGTCTTTTAAGAACTTTTTAAAAACGTAGTGTCGGCGTAGGTGAGGATTGTATCAGAATTACTGTTCAAAGATAAGTTCAAAATTACCGCTAAAGAGTTGGTTCTGTGTAAGTTACAAATGTTTTGAATATGCACCTTGCTGTTGGCGGAAATGATGCTTGGAACGGCTCGAATCAGCGTAACACCGCAGCTCCGCTTAAGCCTTCTAGTGTAATAATAGTTCATTGGTGGCCCTGAAAAGGGCCGTGATAAAACAAAACAATTAGCTGCGTTCTCCTCGATTCTTCTGGCCAATTGGATATCTTTGGCCTGATAGTGACTCGCTTTGCCATGAATAGCGCACAAAGTAGTAATCTTCGAAAAGAACCTACAAGATAAGCTTCAGATGCTGTCTTGAAGAGCCTATAACAGCAGACCGATTGGAATCGGAGATTCGGTCTTGCAATCTTGAGCAATTTCTTCGAACAACCGTGAAATGGCAAATTTCTGATTAAAAGTTCAGTAGATTTATATCTCGGATTCTCCGGAGGGCCATACAGTTCCTGGTCGGTATCTGTGTGTTTTCTTAACTCAACCGGTTTGCTGGTGCCAGATTTACGGGCGCCTTGGTGGCAAGTTGTTTTTCGTGGGGCTTTACCCCCGTAAGTTTTCGGGTCAGTTTGCTTTAGTTGCGTGCCAATTGTGAGTTTTTAAAATGATAAGTTATTAAGAAGTTTCTCGTGCGCAGTTAGTCCAAATAGTTAGTGACGTGAAATGCGACAACCATTGATTTAAAAGAGCCTCGAGCCAAAAGTCAATATTTGCGCTATGTCAACGGACTATTCACGAATGTGCTCAATGTCTCAGCGGGAAATTTGGCTTTCCTCCAGAAAAAAGTGCGCGGTTAAAATTCCGCCGACTTTTTGATCGAAAACTGCGCTCTTGTCAAAGATTCCGGGTTAGAGCCGCTAGATTTTTTCCTGTGAAAAAGAGACAACCAATCCGAGCAAAAGTCCAATTGTTTTCCACTCTGTTATGCACCGGTTAATTTGCGCACTAAGGTTCTGTCTGAACTCGGTGGCTCTACTCCCAAAAGTACGTGCTGAATTAAATAAAACCAACTCCACTCTCAGGTGTTATCAAAAAATAAAATATGTCAGGCCGAGGTAAAGGAGGAAAAGGACTTGGAAAAGGGAGGAGGCCAAACGGCACGAAAAGTAGCTTCGTTGATAAAAACCAACGGAATCACAACCGCTATCCTGACGATTAGCTCGACCAGGTGGAGTCTAAACGTATTTTCTGGTTCTTATCTACGAAGAGAACTCGAGGTGTTCGTCAAAGTATTGCTTGAAAATGTGTATCAGAGAGCCGTAACCTACACTGAACGACGCCAAAAGAAAGACTGTACGTCTGCTGATGTGTGTTCTAGCACTCAAAAGAACAAGGACGGTACTCTTTAACGGAATTCGGGTGGATAAGTTTAATCATTGTAAAAAAGGCCCTTTTTAGGGGCCCCAATATCCTCTTGAACTGTAACCAGTTTGATCGACCGGTAAAGTTATAAAGTAATAACTTCCAGACATGAGAAGCGAAGGTTTTGCTAAAAAATGGTTCACCATTAAACCCCTGAATCAGAGAAAAAAAATTCCGCCAGGCCCAGAGCCGATATAGATCGGCTCTGACTTTGGACCGATGGTTTACAGAAAGCTCAAGGTAGTTAAGAAGCTCCGATTACTTTTGCAATAGGAAGCAAAAATCATATTTTTTGCATCAATCCATTTCAAATTCTAGAATTTAGATTTTTTAGTGCAAGAAAAAATAGTTGGAGAACCAATGGTGTAGCATATGCACGTAATACGTGATACGTAATAGTCTGCATCGTAAGTCGTTCACAAATTTATTTTTATAGCGTACCAAGTGTACACCGAACGCCACAAGTACTTCCTACGTCCACAAACTATAATACGATTAGATCTAAATATATAATCAAAAATTATATCTATCAATCAAAAAAGTTATTAATAAAAAAATGATGAAAAAATTCACAATTTCTATGAAATATGGGCTGAATATATGGCTATAAATGCCTTTTATTAATTATTTTTAATTTTATATATAATTTCACTGTCTTATGTCAACATTTTGGTAAATTTGATGTCTAGCTTCGAAATAATTTTCCGGTACTTCGGCGAAAAATCTTCAAAAAATACAAACGTTTCATCTAATACGGGGTGGCAGATGTGTAATCCATCGATGTCCAATGTTCAAAAAATAAGAAATTTCCTCGAATCAAGACTGGCGAAAATTCTTTATTAATGTATTCCGAATAAAGAAACATTATGTGACATTTTTTTTGCCCTTTTTAGAAGGGTTTTAGGTAGCTTGAGCCTATATCGGTTATGATCCAAGGTTAAAGCAAGCAAGATGTCTATTTTGAAAGTATTCGGAAATAAATAACGTTTTTTAGGAGCAGTCCTTTAAGGGGGTATGCGACCCCTGAATTCGTATTGCCTGTTTAATATAAAATGCCTCAAATCGATTGTAATATCCTGTATGGAAGTAATGATGCTTAATATTTGTGGGACAAGTAAAATGCTTCTTGGTGTGTATATTTATTGTTGCTGTTCAGTGGTATGAAGTGCGAGTGAGGTGGCGGCGAGAGTGGCAAAGCAGAGAGGGGAAAGGTGATACGTGGGGAGCACTGAATAGCACAATAAACTATACCAACCGTCAAGAAAGATTTACCTGTTTTCTCCCGAAATTTAAGCAATACTGTCCGTACAGGATAATGTTTAAAAAACAAGAACACTCCAAATAATAAAAAAAAATTTCGGAAATTTTTTGAACTTTTTCTTTGTTTTTTGTTCTTTTCAAGATTTTGTAGCTTTAAACAGTGATTCGCTATGTTTATCAGTTCTAGTTAAAAATTTTGATATGTCGTAAGAACCATTTTTTGATCAGTAAAGTCGTGCAGCTTAATTTCAGTGGTATTTTTCAGTTCATGCACGTGATATTGTTTTTTTTCCATTTTTTTTAGAGAACTTGACATTGTTGGCAGGCAATCATTTTTTAGGTCTCTATGAGGCAGCGACAAGACGGCGTTTCAGAACGTCTTTTTTTGTAGTTGTCTCTTCACGCGCACCAGTTTTGAATATAATACGCGCCATCAAAAAATTAACAAAAAACCCAAAAATATTGCAAAATAGAACTTGAAGATGGTCGCCAACAGACCAAAAGAACAACTTACTTCCAAAAAAGGTAGCCAAGACTATTGTGACGAAGGCCGCTCCAAGAACACCCAAAGTTTTTGTGATAGATTTCTGAGGCAATCCAAACTCTTGCTGATAGAAAGAGGATCTTCCAAAAATGTGCAAATTCAAAATATACATTGCTGGCAAATTACAAAGGTTGGAGTTTAAACACTAAGCGAACATCTTTTTGAAAAAAGCTTCTCCAAAGCGCTGTAGAGGACAAAACGTATGACCAAGCCAAAGAGGTGTCGTCTTACCCGGTATTTCAAGACTTACCAAGGTCGAAAAGCCAAAAGCTGCCAGAAACAGTAGCTAAAATAAGGTTGTGCAAAAACCAGCTGCCCAAAAAGGCCGTAACAGAAGTTCCAAACTCCATTCATGTCCGAGTCTCTAAATGCGACCAGTACTCCCGGTCGGTACTATTTGACAGATTTGCACTTTTTCAATTTTCTTTCTCTTGACGGTGAACTTTTTGCCACTTCGAAATTTTCAAATTAAATGTTTTTAAAATGTAAGGTGCTACCTTTGAGCTTACTTCGTATAATCTGATTTTTTCAGGTCTATAATTTTTACTTTATAAATCGCTTTTTAAAAACACATTAAAAAAACGGGAGATTTAGGTTGAAGGCGTCAAAATTGAGGTAAAATAATTTTATTATTTTTATTAATTTATTATAATTATTAATTTTTATTAATTAACAGGGTAATGGGTTTCCATTAATTTTTGACAAATTTGAAAAGTTGTTTTTAGCCGAAAAATTGAAAAATTTTTGGAAATTTTTGAGTTTTTTCTTAAATTACATGTTCAGAGATCAATTATAGCCTAAAATTTATAGGGCAGCCGAAATCAACAAACTTTTAAGAAGGAGTTTTGAGCAAATTAAACACCAAAACAGTGTTTATTTACTCAACATGCTTGTTTTCAAAAATGGTTCCATAAGATGACAATTCTCTTTTTTCAAGAATGAGTTTCCATAAATGGTAATGGGTTTTCCATTTAATAGGGGTTCATGTAGTGTTCTATGGTATGGTATTCCATAGATGTTTATCAATGGTAATGGGTTTCATTACAGGGGGTTTCTATAAATGGTTAGTTTGGTTGTAACGCCGGATAAAACGGTCCCGACCACCGAATTCAATTTATTTATTGCGTTTTTCATACTATTTCTACGTCAAAACGAAAATTTCCGAAATAACTTCGAAAAAACCGAAACTTTTGGACACATGTGAAGAAATATTTTTTATTTAAGATGAAGGAAATAAATTTAATTCGCTTGCTTGGGTCACTGGACGCTTCAACAATTTGGCAGGTGTAAGTGAAATTATTTTGTTTTTATTTTTTGATCAACGAGACTCACCTATTTCTCCCCAAACCTAGTAGTTCGTTGCAACAATCTGACTCAGCGATATTGACGAAGAGCGAGAACCAAACGAGGAAAATATTTGAAAAAAAAATAAAAGTGCATGCAATAATTAACCGTGATTTCCAAAAGGAACAATTTTGAAACAAGACAATAGGAGGAAATTTTTCAAAATCTTTTTGACAAAATCACAAACCATGTCATGATGATGTTTCAAAGAGCATATTAAAAAATATGTGGTCACCGTACCGCGAAAAAGTTAAAGTGGCATTTAAAAGAGTTTTTTCGTTATTGAACGAAATAATAAAAAAAATGAACAAAAATAGGGCATTTATCAAATGTTCGGAACTTTTTTTAAAATATTCTCAAATTTGACGGATTTCGAAAAGTTGAAAAATTCGAACTCCAAATTTTCAAAAAAGCATATACCAAAATTTCTGTAGTTACAAAGTTGTCTGATTTATTTGAAATTACTTCAAGAAGTAATGTGATATTCCTCCTGTGGAAAATCGGATACCCCGGTAAACCGTCTTTAATTCACGACAAGTAAGGGCATAAAATTGAAGAGTTTTTGGTGGAAATTCGACAAATTTTTTTTTAGGGCGGTTAAAAGTTGAAAAAAAAAAAATCGTTTTATTTTATCAAGTATTTTTTTATTCAGTGTTAAATTTCTGATACCCATCCAGACGTGGTTTTGTTAACAATGAGGTGCCCGAAATATCTAGTTATTAACATCAATGATTTGTGTACCCAACAGATGCGTAATCATCGAATGTCTACTTTAAAAACGCCCAATGCGCGCAACCAAGCTAAGTTCATACCTAAAATCAAAATAATTTTCAAAACAAACCTGAATTTCGTCGTTCTCGTTAAAAGCAGCTCTTTA
>SCLH01000079.1:229942-251845 GCA_004367855.1 Oikopleura vanhoeffeni | reverse complement strand
TTTTCGAAATTTTTTTTGTTGTCATTTGGGTTGTTTTATGCGTTCAAAACATAAACAATTGATTTGGTGCATTTTTAGGACATAATAACTGCAGAAAATGTCGGAACCGGGATACGCTTAAGACCGAGAAATCGTGACTATTTGAATGATTCAAAATGCTAGACTATGCTTGGGTAACCATTACAATTTAAGCTGATATGATAGGCTTATAGTTTGTATCTTTCATATCGTCACGATCTGTCAGTTGAAGGCCCTTATTTCATACAGACTATATCATATCTTTTATATGACATAGTATATTTATAACGCCCCCCCCTCTCTAACGAAAATTTTTTGGTTATTTTTGCTCTTTTAACCGATGTTTACGCATATTTTGGTTGTACTAAATCATGAAAATTCAAAATTCTGTCTTAATAACATCTTCAAAAACTTCAATAAACAGCATCGTCATAAATTAAAAAGGCACATTTGCTTCAACTACCTCCTTAGCGCCTGGTGAAAAGTTGATCAGGAATCTCGCCAATCTGCCAGCGTCTTATGACAACCACAAATTGTGGGTCACAAATTGTGACCCACAATCTTCTGGATAAAATTTGAATGTTTCACGGATCGTTTGACCCAATATATCGAAAATGATCCCTACTGCGCCTATCACACCAGTAGGCGTAAGTAACCAATGAAATAGCGGGATTCTTGAATTAAGTCGACAATCGAGTATTATGATTGGACACTGGCTCATAGTTACGCCTACTGGTGTAAAAGGCGCAGTAGGGATCAGTAGTTATAATGGTAGCTCATAGATGTGGACATCCGGTATACGGTGGTGCATTTCCGGTGCCGGAAGTTCCGGTGTTAACACCAGCACCATAAAAGGTACTTTCGGTGGTGCTAACACCGGAGATAAGGAAGGTGTGTTTGGTGCTAGCACCAGAGAGAAGGTGCAACTTCAAATGTTGCCGGAAGCTTTGGTGCAAAATTTTTTCAAACGAAATTTTTTCGAACAAAATTTTTTCAAACGAAATTTTTCAAACTTTTTTTTCAAACAGAATTTTTTCAAACTTTTTTTTCGAACGAAATTTTTCGACAAAATTTTTTAAACAACATTTTTTAAAATTTAAAGAAAACTGCAACTTTATATATGCAGTGCAACAAATTGACAAATTTCTCTTCCTAACATTTATTATTCAATTACAGTAGTATTTTACAGGGCTAAGATAAACTTATAAACAAATCATTTAATTTGTAATCAGTAGAAAAAGAAGATAAAAATCTATTAAATTCATTGTGAACAGACATATGTTTAATTAAGTAAACGCAAAATTTACCACAATTAATCGATGATAATTCTTGTAATCTTCGAGTAACGTGAAGAGTTTTCCGATAACTTATTCGGTATAAAAAATAAACAAGTTCAGCAGGAAAGTTATCTGTAGGTAGTAATGTTCCCAGAGAGTCGCAAACGAAAATACCATTGTGATACATGGCCAGAGATATCAAGTGAGTACCGGTCTTTCTTCTCTCGTCAAGGTTAATTACCATAAATGAAGGATAACTATAAATTCTTAGATTTTCGACTTCGTTTATTGCAAAGCTTTTGATGTATTTCGTCTTCGTACATTTTTCTTGAACTCCGGTTCCAAATAAAGTTTTTTTGTATTTCTGAAGTTTACTGACTCCAGGCTTATACTTTCTCATGTTGAATGAGATAGTTAAAAATAATACCAATTATATATACTTTTTCCAGTGGTGATTGCCATCTTGTGGCCGTGATTGGAGGCAAATAGTAACTTTTTGTGGGTTTTGCCTGCCAGCTGTAGTGTTTTGCCTGCCAAAAAAAGAGGACCATATTGATCACTTATCCTGATTGTCGACTTTTTGTCCGTTGAATCAATAGGAAAGAATAATATTGTTTCAAATTCTGTTGAATCGACTTGATCACAAGAAATTTCCAAATCTCTATAGAATTGATCAACTTTATTTCGACTAGTATATGATAAGGTGATAGAAACCAGACCAATATCACATATACAGGAAGTTTGAAGGGGAATATTTATAACTCCATCAAAAGGTGTGGCACTATAGATAATGTTTTTCATGGTCGAGCTACCACATTCAAATCATAAAAGTATTTACTTTTCGGATATAGTTGACCAGTATGATCTGTAATTTTGTACCAACAAACTCCGCCTTTTTGTAAAACAGTTTTAATTGTATAAATTTCATCTGACCAGTTTTGGGTATATCCTTTACTAAATATTTCTTTATTAAGAGCAACCCTGACTTTGTCTTCTTCCTCCAACTTGTATTTAACACTGCCATGAATTTTAGGAAACATCGTCTTAAATACTTCTTTGCGATTTTCCCACGTGACCTTGTTCGGTTTTTGTTTGATGATCCGGTGAAAAGTATTTTTATTTTGTTTTTGAACTTGATTAATGATATCTACCCATCTCTTTGATTTGTTCTCTGTGAAATATTTCCAAATAAAACTTTTTATAGTTCGAATCGCTCTTTCTGCAGCTCCTGCTTTTTAAGAAGTTTTTATCGAATAGCAATGAATATTAAACTGCAAAAACAACATGCTTACATGCTTGTTATAAAATTCTAGACCTTCGTCGAATATAACAGTTTGTGGAGGCAAATTCAAATCCATAATAACAGATTTTATTGCTTCAGAAGTTTCTTTTCCAGTCTTTGTCTTGAGTTTACGTAGCCGGATTTTTTTCGAGAAGCAATCTATTACCAATAAAATATAGTTGTAATCATAATTGCTTCTAGATATGTTTCGAAGCTCAATAAGATCCATCCGGATAATTTGTGATGGATAATGAGTAATAATTCGCCTACACTTAAATGTTTTTTCTTTTTGGTTGATGAATCGAGTGCGTATGATTGGATCGTAGATACATTTTGAATTTTCGTAGAAAAGGATCCTCGGTGAGAAAGATCTCGATAAACCTGATTAAAAGCATCCTGATTATTCAGATTTTGTTTCGTAGCTTGTTGATGATTCGGGATTTGGGTATCGTTTACGCCTTCGTTTCTCTTCACTCCCACAATTGGAAGTTTTACTTTTGGTAACCTCGATCTCAATTTTAAATTGCGCTAATTTTCCTTTATACGCCTACGATAATCTTTAAAAATATTTTAAGAAATCTTCCTTAGTATAGCTACATATGCCATGTGTGAAAAACCAATAAATTTTCTGAAAAGATATCGCCTCTATACTTCCAAATCGTTCTGATGCTTTGAGTGAAGATCATATGAAATAGTATATAGAGATTTTCTGACAAGGCATATTAACCCACATAACCAGGAAAGTTAGAACAGTGACGTACCTCAGCGGTGGCCAAACCTGGCCCACCTGAACTTAAAAAATCATATTTTTATCAAAGTTAACGTTAAGCAAAAATAGAAACTCATTAATTCAATAGCTTCAACAATTATTATAGAGAAAAAAATCAATTATAGTTTTCGGATTTTTATACGATAAATTTTTTTCTTTGAGAAAATCAATAAAAATATTGACTAAACAACTCAATTGAAGAAAAACGGTAAGGAACACAGTTTGTCATATAATAAAAAATAACCGCCCGATAATTGCCACCGTGACAGACGCTTTCGCGATATGTTTTGGCTCTATATAATACCGTCAATAAGTACTCTTATTCAAGTTTCCGAACAAAAAAAATAACAAAGAATTAGTAAGGCCGCAATTATTGTTCCGATTATCCAGGTGTTCAATAGAGTAACAGTTATCAATTGTCAAATATAGGTCTAGGAGACACATGTGATGTTTGTTTTGCACAAAAAAAATAACTTATTATCAATATTTTTGCAAGAAATACATTATTCGAGAGAAAAATCGAGAAAAAATTGAATGTGATTGTAAACAAAAAAGAAAGAAAAAAATTGATTTATAAATATTTTTATTTAAGTTTTTGACACATTTAAAATAAACCAAATCACGGTGGAACGTTATAAAACCATTTTTTTTTAAATTTTTTTAAAAATTAAAATCTCATTTGAATTTTTCAGGGCCCCGACCGGTCGACAACATTGCTTATCTCAAGAACACAAAGATAGAGAAAAGACAATAAGCCTAAGAATAGAGAATTAAAAAACCCAATCATTTTGAATAAAAATGTTTTGAAGAAGTTAACTTATTAAAAATAGAGATCGCAAATCTTTGGCCATCATATGGCCACGGCTGATAGTGGTAAAATGATGTTTTTGAGATCAAATTCACCAGTTCCAGCCTAAGTAAGCTTAGATTCCGAAACCATTGAAAAATGTTTGAGACGGTTACCCTTCAATTGAAGAAATTGCCATAGCTGTTCCGTTGTACGATTCCAAAAAATACGAATCGATTATGAATTTTATCAAGTCGATAAGTTTCAGAAAATCAGCAGATTTTTTATTTCTTGTACTCTTGGCAAACAGATTCGCGAATCGTTCCCTACGTTAATTGATTTTGATAAAGCACCAACAAAAGATTTAGTACTAGTCATCTGCTCTTTGCATGACAAAACTATGGAAATTGATAGCTTTCGTATTGCTAGAATAATCTGAGTCGTGTGCACCAATTTTAAGTCGTGTGCATCAATTTCGAGTTGTGTGCACCAATTTTAAGTCGTGCGCACCAATCTTGAGTCGTGTGCACCAATTTTAGTCGTGTGCACCAATCTTGAGTAGTGTGCACCAATTTCAAGTCGTGCGCATCAATTTTTAGTTGTGTGCACCAATTTCAGCACCAATTTATTTATGGTAATTAACCTTGACGAGAGAGCAAAGACCGGTACTCATTGGATATCTCTGGCCATGTATCACAATGATATTTTCGTTTGCGACTCTCTGCGAACATTACTACCTACAGATAACTTTCCTGCTAAACTTGTTTATTTTTTATACCGAATAAGTTATCGTAAAACTCTTCACATTACTCGAAGATTACAAGAATTATCATCGATTAATTGTGGTAAATTTTGCGTTTACTTTATTAAACATATGTCTGTTCACAATGACTTTAATAGATTTTTATCTTCTTTTTCTACTGATTACAAATTAAATGATTTGTTTATAAGTATATCTTAGCCCTGTAAACTTCTACTGTGATTGAATAATAAATGTTAGGAAGAAAAATTTGTCAATTTGTTGCACTGCACATATAAAGTTGCAGGTTTCTTTAAATTTTAAAAAATGTTGTTTAAAAAATTGTGTCGAGAAATTTTGTTCGAAAAAAAAAAGTTTAAAAAAATTCTGTTCGAAAAAAAAGTTTATAAATTTTGTTTAAAAAATTTTGTTTGAAGAAATTTTGTTTGAAAAATTTTGTTTGAAAAATTTTGTTTGAAAAATTTTGTTTGAAAAAATTTTGCACCAAAGCTTCCGGCAACATTTGAAGTTGCACCTTCTCTCTGGTGCTAGCACCAAACAGACCTCCCTTATCTCCCGTGTTATCACCACCGAGAGTACCTTTTATGGTGGTGGTGTTAACACCGGAACTTCTTGCACCACCGGAACTTCCGGCAGCGGAAATGCACAACCGTGAACCGGATGTCCACAACTATGAGCTGCCATTATAACCAGTGTTCTAAAACGGGATGAGTTTTCAATCCCGATCCCGACTCATAATTTTTTTTTCAATCCCGACCCTGCCTGATCCCGAGTGTTATAATTTTTTGCGATCCCGATTCCGTTTCAGAACACTGATTATAACTACTGGAATCATTTTCGACATATGCGCCAATATATGCCCAATGGAGTTGATTGATAAAATAATAGAAAAAATAAAGCCCTTTAAAGAAGAATTATCATTTTCTTCAATCCTGCCCGAAACAACGCCCAGTGAGCAATTAGCAATAAGAAGAAAATTTCCATTTTATATAACTGAACCACCAACTTCTTTGAATCATGTGGTTTGCCAAAGAAAAATCAACTCTGCGAAGGGAATATCTGAGATCCATGAGGGTGTTAAATATTTTATATCTGATTTATATTTCGATAAGAAAAATATCACCAAAATCGAACAATTATTCAAAATGAAGTTATATTCACCGAAGAAATTGGACGATTTGACTTTCGTAAAATCTTTGATGAAATCTGGATTCAAATACTATTTTGATAGTGAACTTTGGCGAAATGATAGTTCATTATTACCAGATTAGGCTGTTTAATTTTTTTTTGGGTTTTTTTAGTAAAAAACCTTTTTAACCTCCACCTGTGTGAGCATAAACAAGGAAATTAAAGTATGATTCCATGCCTTTAGGAGTTCACAAATTGCATTTGAATAGTGCGCAGCGCAATTTGCGCTTGCTGACAAATAAGTAAATGCTGAATCATTCAGTCTGAATGTCATACAAATTTGATATCATCACTGTAATGATTCACTACTGATTCAACAGTAAGAGGCACTTTTGTTGTTGTTTTCGGACTGTGTTTCAAAACACAGCAGCGCGGGTTGAGTTTAAGTAAGCTCGGCCAAAATCGTACGGATAAGGGTACTCGCTACGGATAAGGTACTTTTTCTGGGTCGAGGTGAAAAAAAGACGCAAAAATTTTTTTTTTAAATATTTTCGTGCAATATATAGGCTTTAAATGTTTGAATAACGATATTTAGATATGGAATTTGATTTCTTTAACTTTTGTTTAAAATAATCAGATAAAAATCTCAAAAGAAATTGAAAAGGCCGACATTACCATTGAAGGTGAAAATAATCACTTACAGCGAAGAGAACCCAGAATGCTCGCTGTCTGAATTGTCAAAGTATATCAATTACGGGGGCTCCTGGTCATTTTTCACGAGTTTTCAAGCCAAATTTTTTACTTCATTCGGCTTTTAAAAACAACATTCATCCGATAACATTCTTAGATAGCTCAAACTGAGCACAAATATCTTGTGAGAATAAAATAAAATAAGTTCATCGGACCAATTTATTTTATCTTTTTCTGAAATTACTGAAGTTGTTAAATTATCAGTTTTTCTTAAAAATTGGTAACAATTGTCGGATTCGGACCCATTTTTTAAATTCAACTATTCAGCAGATATGTGCATTGCCCTCGTAACGATATGGCGGAGATATGGGTCGTTTGTTGGCGAAGTCTACCATCAGGATTATTTCGAAAAATTATTGAAAATTTACAACATAAATCTGTAACAGATTATCTGTTCCATTCAAGAGTTGAACGTGACCAGCGACATGAACAAGTTGTATTAATAATTTGACTATTGTCCTTGAAAAACCGTCGACTTGCCTGCTGCTTTAAATTCAGGAAAAATAATGGATGAAGAAGTTTATCAGCCGGAGATTCTGCATCGGTATGTCAACCAAGAAAAACAACTGAAATTAACTGATTTATTCAAAAAAACATAGAAATTTTATTTGTTGTAGTAAAGTTTATATATTCACCAAAATAGTTCTAAACCGTGGCAAGTTAGCTAGTTATTCATTTTTTTTGAAAAAAATATAGAAAATTTAGAAAATCTTGAAAATTGTTCTCTAATTTTTACCGTACGGATAAGGGCGTACGGATAAGGGTGTTTCGTCAACTTTCCAAAAAATCGTTCGGATAAGGGTAACAGTCGTACGGATAAGGGTGCGTACGGATATCGGGTCACGTTATAAGGGTGCGTACGGATAAGGGTGCACCCAGTGTACCCGATCGTGTATTTATCCCACTTAACCTCCACCTGCGCAACAGTGTTGTGAAACACAGAGACCAAAATAAATACTCCGAAAAGTACTCCTTATTGTTGATAATAATTTTTTTGAGACATTCAGCAATTACGTATTGGTCAGCCAACGCAGTATTCAAATGCAATTTTGTATTCTATGCACTTCCGAAACCATGAGAGCTTACTTATTTTTTTGTGTTTTTCGCCTGCCCAGGTAAAGGTTAACTATTTTAAGCAGCCTTTACAGATGAAGATTTTGTGATGAGTTTACTTAGTCCGACTGTATTGAAATTGAATAATTCTGAATTAAAATCTGAAATTTCACTGACAAAAGTTGACTCTGGTTTCTTAGGCAAATTCATCTTCGAAGTAATTTTAGAATCAGGCAATGTTAAGAGTAATATCAAAACACAACTGCGAATGACAAATTTTCCTGACATAGAGAATTTCTGTGGTGATTCATCTCAAAAAGACAATTTGAAAGGTAAAAATACGGATGTATATTTATACTAATCATGAGGAATAAAATTTAAGGCTTATAATAAGTTTGACTTAAAATCAGATACAGGGGATGCGGCATCCCGGATGCCTCTCTATTGCCGGCCCAATATCGCCGAAATAAACCTACTCAATTTCCGTTCTATAGCGAAACTCCTTCCAGCAACCATATCGCCGAACGAGCCAATATCGCCAACATTGCGTGGGCGTTTGAGGTTTTTATCATAAATTTCTTCGAATACCTCATATTTTAAAATTAAATTTCTTAATGTACTTTTTCGAATTTGTATTTGAAAGCGTTTGGTAAAGTTCTTAATTCTACACACTTTAGTATTTTCTTTCATTTGAACGTATTGCCGAACTTCTTATGAAATTGAAAAACTTTCAAATTATAACGTTATTTTGAATGCTTACGCATTTTTCATTTTAAAACGAAAAATTTATTTCTGTCTCCATATCACCGAAAGTGACAATATCGCCGAAGGTGCCCCATATCGCCGATTTTTTTGAAACAAAAACTTTCGGCGATATTGGGCCTCCCCTGTAAGTAGACAAATATTCACTTTTAATTTTATTTATAAAATTAATATGATAGGTGTCACTAGAGTCAAAAAAACCAATTTTGCCTAGGTATATAAAGAGAATTCTTGCTTTAGTTTTCAGTAAGACGTTTACTTCTAATCAAAGAAGTCTGACTGAAAAATGAAATAAGAATTTAAATTATTTTAAAAACCATTTTTTTCTTTCAAACAGAGACCTTATTTAATAAGACTATTCCGTGAAGAAACTCAAATTTTTAAATATCATGCTGATATTACACCAGAACCTCTGGACTCAATCTTTGTGAAAGCAGTACTCCTAGTGAATAACGATAAAATTTTTGATATTATCGCGAAACACGAGGACTTAACTGAGGATCATAGGTTAACTTCTTTTATAAAATTTTTTGCTTAGTCTTTAAATCAATTCTTTCAGAAACTTGAAGATCTTGGCAGTTTTATTAGCAATAGATACATTATAAACCAAATTGGACAATCCAAACTGAAATAAAGAATTTGTCATTGATTCAATGTACAGAAACTAATCCTATCAAAAAAATAAGATTCCCAAAATTTTTAAATTCTAAATATAATAATAAAGAATTTGTTAAAAAATTTACATTTATGGAATTTGAGAAAAATTTAAGATATAAAATTAACATTTAATTTTTGAATCCAGAAGATTCTCCTTTAGATTTATGGATTTTTGAGGCACCATGTTTTTCTGCAACAAAAATTTTCTCAGTTAGTGCTTCAGCCATGAAAAATCACATTGTTCCTTTAATTAAAAAACACGAATACAAATTATTCAATTTTAATTTAGCAATGAAAATTATTGATCAAGAATATAATTTTGAAAATGATATAGATGAAAATAAAATTGATAATTCGTATTTTTATGAAAACCAACAAATTTTTTGGAAAAAAATAAAGATTTGTCTTTAACACCATGGATCAGGGATGCAAAAATTATTGATAATTTTTATCATTTTACTGGACCGTGGTGTAAAGCACATAATCTTAAATTAAGGAACAAAATGATAATTCATTCTGAAGCTGTAAATCAAAATATTATTGACCTTTGAGCCTGTAAAGCTATAACCGTTTTAGGTGATTTTACGGATCAAAAAGAACTAAATTATTGTCAGACAATAAGCCCGTTACACGTGGTAGAAGAATTTCGATTCGACCCTGTAATTAAAGGAAATAAGATGAGACTGAGAATATGCTTAGATCAGAGAATATTGAATTCTGCTACAAATACTATTTCATTTCCTTTAATTACAGGGGAGGAATAAGCACAATCTTTAAATAAATATGATTCTGCTATAAGTATAGATAATAAGAAATCTTATTATCTAACTTTTCTAGGATCTTTATGCATGCCTTACTTAGCATTTAGATGGATAAATTTAGTTTTAACATTTAATGTTCCGGTTTTCGGCCTAGTGAATAGTCCAGCCTTCAACGAAATTTTACGACAACTTTTTTGTTTCGAGTTAAAAGAAATTTTAACAAATTACAATTTGAAAAGTTTTGTTGAAGGGCATTTATCCTGGATTGATGATCAGATCATCCTTTCTAAAAAGGGAACTCTGCAAAAATATAAAATTTCATTAACGATTTTCATCTTTGTATTCAACTTATTGATCAAAAATCGGTTTTAAAACCAACAGATAACATTGAATATTTAGGTTTCGAATACAATTTAAATGAAACAAATGTTTTTTACAAAGTTAAACATAAATGTCTAATAGACTTTAAATTTCAAATTAAAAAATGTTTGCACAAGGCAATTCAAAATTAATTAATATAATTTTAGAATACGAAATTGACAGATTTAAACCGCTATATGATCAATTTGATAAATATGATTTATAATTAATTCATTCAGCAAAAATTTCTCACAAAAATTTTCAACAATTAGTCGGGAAAATCGAGTGGGTTAACAGAAAATTTAGAATAGATATCGAATTTTTTCCGATAGATTTATTATTTAGATTTCCCTTTTTATCAAAAAATGAATTTTTATCTAAAGTGGCAATTAGAAATATTTTTGACATTTTGCCAGATTTAAAATTTATAATTGAAAGAGAACAAAAC
The DNA here is from genome assembly GCA_004367855.1 of Oikopleura vanhoeffeni. Classification (NCBI taxonomy): domain Eukaryota; kingdom Metazoa; phylum Chordata; class Appendicularia; order Copelata; family Oikopleuridae; genus Oikopleura; species Oikopleura vanhoeffeni. The sequence continues at coordinate 241,033 of SCLH01000079.1, read as the reverse complement.
CCAAAACCCAAGATCCAAAGTCTATTTTTTTCATATCAAGACTTCTGATTTGTTAAACGAGTTTACTCCCGATGATAACAGATTAAATCTGTTGGATATATCCGATAAAATTATCCTATATAGCGATTTTTCAGTGACTAATAAAACTTTTAAAATTAAAAATAAAATTAAATTTGATAAAATCGTTCAACAAATTTTAGAAAAAATAGATAAATTGGATAATAAATTTATAAATCCAAAATTTGAAATTTTAGATAAAAATGAATGTAGAATTATTAAAATTGACATTCTTTATAAAGATTTAAAATCTTTATTTAATTTTAATAAAATGATTTAATCAACACAGAAATTGTTTTAGATGGGTTCAAGCAACTTTAAATAAATATCATTTGAAACAGATTCAAATCGATAAAAAAAATGGGTATTTTTAGACAAAAAATAAAAAAATAACAGTTTTTTAAACAGGATTGTTATCTATTTAATTATTTTTACGTAAAATTGTATATTTCAATCTTTCAAAGATTTTTAAAGTTTTTATGACTCATAAATTTAACAAACATAATGAGTCACTTCTATAAATATTTTCAGGGACGTGACAAAATAATTATAACTGATAACATGCCTTTTTCCTGTAATTAAGTTATATCAAGATAAAACAATAAAAATTCCAAAATTATTTTGGAAAGTTTCCAATGAGAATATCTTTTGATATCCAGGATCAATCTCGAAAATCAGGTTAGGTGTCCTATCATTGGCGCCTCGTCATTCGTGGATTTCATCAGTATATAAGTCAAGATTCAGCATAAGCATTTTAGTTCAGAAAAATATTTTTTGCCAAAATTTAATAAAAGTAATTTTTTATTTTTTTAAGAATAATCAAATATTTTTTGGCAAATTTTATTTTTTCAGAACAGCATTTATCATACAAACACGAAAGAAATAGATTTCAGTATAGAGATGAAATTTTAGATAAATAGGATCTTTTATAAAATTTCTGGAAATCATGAATTTAATTTCTATGTTAAAAAATTAATTTTTTTCTAAAAAAAGGAAAATCCTTTTTTCATATTACAATTTTTTCACGGTGTTTTTCAATAAAAAAATATATATTTACAAATTTAGTTTAAGAGATATTTCTTCGTTGAGAAACATTGAAAAAAATAAAATTTTCAGAAAAGATCATATTCATTTTAAATAATTATTATTCAGCAAGAGTAAGAAAATTATTATTATCAGCAAAAGTAAGAAAATTATTTAGACTCTGAAATGACAGTGAACTTGATTAATTTGTCAGTCACAGGAATCCCTATAAATGAATTAAAAGTTCTTAAAATCGACGATTCTACATTTGGATTGCCTTTAAATATCGATTCAAACTGTCCTCCATTTTCATCGGATAATTCAATAGATCACCCTGATCAATATATAAAATTGCAAAATTGAGGATATTATGAACGGGAAAAAGTATATCGCAATAAAGGCAATACGAATGTAGAATCGAATAAAAATGATAAATTTGTTAAAGTCCGACGGAAAGAACTGGCTGAAAATGCCATTAATTCACCTATAAGAATAGAACCTAAATTGACTAAAGACATCTTGGAAGCAAATTTACGTTCCAAAAATTTTCAAAAATATCCAATGAAAAAGGACGAAATGCGGTACCCTAAACCAATGGCTCATTGGAAAGATGACAAAAATACGAATCTAGTCCTGGAAGATTCGTATTACTCCACAAATGTCAATAGGGGGCGCTCAGAATATTCACATAATTCAGAAATAATTATTGGTGAAATTATTTATAAATAAGATGATGAAATTTTTACCTTTAAATAAATAATTTCGAAAATTTTTAGTTAGCATTTGTTCGAAAATATTAATAAGCAGTTTCCTAAAATTTTAAGTAAGAAAATTATTGATAAATAAAGGAAATATTATTTTATTTAAAGGTGAAAATGTAATTATACAAGCGTTACACTAATAAGGGCGAATTTATTTTTCACACGCGAAAATCATTGAATCGAAACGAAAATATTAGTAAATAATACTTTTGTGAAATAAATTATTTCAAAGTTTATTTTCCTGTCGTTCAATTCCAATGAAAAGTAATTAAGAAAAGAAGTCATACTTATTTGAAAAACTTTTTCTTAAATAAAATTGACTTCAGATGAGATAAATTATGTTTTCAAGAACATTTTGTTTTGAGTTAAAATGAAGTTAAAATTAAACTAAAACGAGAAGTCATGATATTTTTTGTATAACTCTTTTCAAAATTTTTAAGTTAAATACTGTGATTTCTGTCTATAAGGACAATCTCTATAAAGAAAGAAAATATGGCCAAAACCAATGCCTCTTTTTATTTTTTGCCCGTCCCTCTATAAGGTTAATTTAGAAAAATAATTAAACAGGCATATTTTCCAATATTTTGCTAAGGACAATTTGGGAAAATATAACCTGTCCTTAAAGACAAAAACACAGTAGTTTCTTTTTCAGAAAAAAAATGATTTTCGTGTGTAAAATATAAATTTGTATAAAAATTATTAAAATTAATTTCAAGCTAACGACTCTAATACTTGACCGTAGTACCATCCTTGTCAATTTACATGAATTAGGGGAAGTGTATGTTAATGCCTTCCAGAGAATTGCAAGAGAGATCAAATTCGATCAACTCTCCATATATTTCCGAAATAAAAATAATGAAATTCAAATTTTGAAAGGGGTTTCTCTTTATCAATACATGATATTAAACTCCCAAGAAATCAGAAATTTCGGTTATATATGGAGTGAGGATTTTGAAAACCTAATTTATAAAATTATTGGGCATATTGCGTGGTTATTTGCAAGGGATATGTGCACCCGATCTCACCAATCATCTGAAGCTAGAACTTGCAAACAAGTAATCGACCAGGACGACCCAAATACGAGACATATTTCGGAAATCAATTATAATCATTTTCAAAATACTGTAAGTTTATTTTTTGGATATAAAATAGTTGCATAAATTTGAATAATTAATATCAAAATTCTCAAAAATTATTTTTATAAATTAATGAAAAAATATTTTAATATAATTTTTAATAAAAGTTATTTTTCTAGCAATGCAACATTTTACCTGCAATGTTGAAGTGGCAGAACGCCGTACATAAAGCATTATATGAGGCGTTCAAACATCACTGAATCAATTGTCTGCAAAACGTCGGAAATCGGATTTTGGCCAGAAAGGTGAATATCTTAAAAAAAATGAATTCAAGATAAAAATATATCAATTTTTATTATACACAAATTGATTAATATTTTTTTAGATTAACGAAGTTTTGGCATTGTTACCGGAAGCCTAAAACGATTCTACTGCCCGTGCTATGCTTGAAGACATCAATCACACTTTTGATAATTTCAACATGCAGTTTCCCCAACAAACTTTCAAATTAATCGTAGATTTTTCTCAAGGTTCAGTAGAAAAATTTTCTTCTGAATTTCAAAATTTGAAAATTTTTAATTGGGATCAAATGGACGCAGCTTAAATTATATGGCAGCAAAAAAACATATTGCAAAATCCGCTATGTAATTTTGGTGTTCAATACAATCATAATGAACCCTTAGTAAACTTGCCCGTTGGCCCAATTAAAAGATATAATCAAGAAAAGTTCGGGAGAATGTCGATGAAACATCGTATGAACATGAGAACAGAAAAAGTTTTTATCACTTTTTCAGCTAATACAGATAATTTCTTTATAAATGTGCAAAAAATATTTCACGATAAAAATAACGATTTATCGTCTGATTCTCATGAGAAATACGAGAAAGCACACGACATTTTATTAGTTGCTATTAAAGCTTTAAAACAAAACTGGTATACTTTTCTAGAAAATCAAAGTGCTTGAAAATTCTCAAAAATTCAGAGAGATAATATAAACTCTCTTTTTTGGGGATTATCGACACAAAATATGATTAGTAAATCAGTTTTGAGCAACGGTGACATTTACCATGCAGTTGCCCTTTTCCACTCGTTTTTGGGGTTATCGGCATCCCTAAATTTTCCACATAAGCAGGTTATGCTTTTCTCTTGAGAGACACTTACACTACGTTAAAATCAAGAGGTGTCCTTGTAGACTATATTAAGATAAGTCTTGATTGGTCGGCCTGTGATAGCGTCAGTGTACAAAACGGTGGTCTCACAGAATTACCACTAGTTACAGTACACCAATCAGCAAATGAGGATATGTGTTTCGAAGGGGAGAGTGAGGGAGGAGATTTTCAAATAGTAGAAGATCTTTTGATGAATAGAAATGTTACAAACGCACATTTAATAAATAATTCAAATGGATATTTATTAAATGATGACATTTTTGACAAGAAAAAACCTGAATATTAAATGTGCGTTTGTAATATTTTCCGTTTTTCTCAGCTTAAAATTGACGGTGCTGACGCTAGCCATAAGTAAGCATTATATAATATTTTCAAAGATGAAATATTATATAAAAATCATCAAATTATTCTTATAATTTAATGCATTCATAAAAATGAATTGACTAATCATAATTTCCGAATTTTCTGAGAAATTTTCTCGAAATTTGGAAAATTATTTTTCAGAAAAATTTGTTTTTTCAAAAAGTTTTTCGCTTAAAATTTGTTATTGTAAATATCATTTCAATTTTGTGACTTACCTAGTCATTGTCATGTACAGCCAAAAGGCAAACTATTACTCATCGTCTCCTATCATTTTGTAAGAAAAAAATAATTCTGAAAAACAAAATTTTTTTTCTCAGTGTCTTCGCAAAACTAAAATAGTTGTAAATTTCGTCATTTTTTATTATAAATTTTATCCATGTTTAAAAAAAATATATTTCTGTTAATAATTAAATATTCCGAAAATAATTTATCGATTTTTTAGAAAAAAAGTTCATGGATTTACAAATCGAATATAAAACATTGGCGAATATAAAACCAGCCGACTTTCCGATTGAACAATTGGAGATAATATTTCAAGATAAGAGAGTTCCTCAAGCTCTATCCTGTGAAATTGCTGTGCCTGACATTAATAAAGAAACTCCATTCAGCGCTCCCATTCAATAGATAAATACTCAAAAAATAAAAATTTAAGCTACACGGCATCGCCTAATTTAGGAAGCCATGTATATGGAAGCAAATTGGAAAGGGGGCGCAGAATAAAATTAGGTAAAAATTTACTTAATTTAAAACAAAAAGCTGCCGATAACCAGTTTAATCTCACTATGTTTTTTCAAACGGGGGATACTCGGTCAGATGCAACCGAAATTAAAGGGGAAGTTAAAGACTGAACAATGTCTAATAAATTTATGGGTAAACATTATCTAGAGAATGAACTTAAAAATTTGAAAGATGCGAATGATGTAAGATTTCTTAATATGGATTTGAACGATTATAAAAATCGTCTAAAACAAAATTTGGAATTTCAAAATTTTAACGATCTTTCACAAATAAGAGAAAATAGTTTCCTATATTTTGACTTTCATAAATTATGTATCAATGAAGAATTCGAAAGATTCCAAAAACAAAAAATTTGGGATAAACCAAAACAAATGAGATCTCGCCTTGGTTGACCGATAAATTCTTAACTTTCGAATTCTTCATCTGACGAGAAATATAAAATTCCCCAACGGGCAGCTACAAAAGTTCATTCTACCTCATCGGTCGACACACAGGGCTGGTTCACAGCTACTTCTCGAAAAAATACTTCTTCCTCAGCAGATTCTAAATTCTAAAAAAATAATTATTTTTTCGGATTATTATTAAAAAATAATTATTTCAGCCATTTCGTAGGCTTATTTCGTTTTTTATTTATTATTTAACTTAAAATCTAAAATTTTTTGAGATTATAAGCTAAAAATACAGTCTGAAAATATACTGCCAAATACTTTCAGTTCTTCAAATTGGTTAATTGTACTTATTCATAAAAATATGGTTTTGTAAATTTTAAAATATTTATCTCAAATATTCATAATTTACCGCCTTCAAATATATTTTCGCTCAGAATTTTTACTGCAAACAGTTATAATTGTACAATCTTTTTGATAGTTGCACATTTATCTTAAGAAAATCTAAATAAATAACCTTTTTTGATATACATTATTTCAGAAAATGGATAAATTTTCAATCGAGAAAGATGATAATTCAAGATTATCAGAAAACTTCCCTAGGGAAACCGTAGCTTTAGTTTTAAATGTCACTGATGAAGTTTTTAAAATGGCACAAATTAATTTTCAAAAAAGAAAATTAGGAATAGAAAATGAAATTTTGAAAATAAAAAAAAATATTCGGGAGTTGAAAGAAGTAGCAAATGAATTCAATACAAATAAAAATATATCGTTTCATGAAATTTTTGAAACTTCAGAATTAATGAAAAAACTAAAATTACTAATGCCAAAAGAAATGCTAAATTATTCATATGAAAAATTTGAGTGCCAAATTCAGAAAACATTAACAGAATTAACAATACTTTTGGAAAAATTGTTAATTAAGAAAGAATCAATAAACATAATAATTGAAGAACATAATTCATCAAAAAATAAAACTAAAGCTAAAATAGCGAAGGAAATTTTTTGAACTTTAAGTAAATTTTTTTTCATGTAAATAAAAATTGTAAATATTTCTTATTTTGTTAAAAATAGCCTATATTTATTTAAATTTGTATAAATTTTGTATAAAATCTTTTAAATTTTCAGAAAAATTATTTTTTTCATATTTTTTTCAAAAAAATATATAAATTTTTTCCAAAAAATTTCATTTAAAGTTTAAATTGGGAAAGTCAAATCCAGAAGTTCAACAACAATTAAAAATTATAGAATCTGATTAAGAAAGTGAAGACCAACCCAAAAAATTAAAAAATTCAAAATTTTTAAATTTAAGAAATGATTTGCGTATTGAATTATCAATAGAGGAGTTTTGGAACTTACTTAAGGAATGGGCAACAAAATACACCCCTATTTCGAGTTTTAAAAATTGAAAAAATAGACTCAAAATTAGATTACATAATTTTCCGGAGGGTCAAGAACTAATTTTACAAATAGATAGCGATGAAATGCTTGACTCTTCTTCAACTGTTTAAGACTATTGAAAATTACTTTTTAAATATATAAAACCATTTTCTGAAATTAAAATTAAAATAGATAAAAAAATATTATCATGAAGGGCAAATAAAAACAGTATGATGAGAACTATTCTTGATCTACCGTACCAAAAATGTGAATTTTTTGTGTTAAAAAAATAATTGAAAATAAACTTCAACAGGAAGATGAACTGTGGATAGATTTTCCGAATATGGCCCCAGAAAATAGAAAAACTTGTATAAACGCGATTTATAATAGTTCCAAAAAACGCCCATCTAATAATTCCAATAACGCAAATCATTTTAACCCCAATAATCCGAATTATTCAAGAGAGGCAATTAAAGAAAACAGGAAAGAAAAAAATGATTAAAAAACCTAACAATAGGTAAATTTTCAATATTTTTTTACAGACAAAAATAAATATAATTTATTTTTTTACAATTTTATCATTTAGTTATTATTTTAATTTTAATAGTTTAAAGATTTAATCCAACACATACCTTCATCGCAATAAACAATGAAGACAAAAGAGGTCATAAAGACAAAACGATTTTAAGTTGTCAGAAGTGTAAAAAAAATCATTACACTTATGAACACCAAATTTTACAAAGTTTAGGTTGGGGCCCAAATTTCAATATATCAATAGTAGCACATACAAATTTGATCAAAAATTGATAAACAAATAAAGATTTTTATCACAATTCTGGCAATAATGTAACACCTACTGAAATAAGTTCATAATTTTATTTTTTCTTGTGAATAATTTTTTATCATTGTAAATAAAACATTTTATTTTGTATTTTATTCAAAATAAAATACAAAATATAATGTGATATATACATATATCCTGTATATTATCTTTTTTTATAAGGACTCAGATTTTTTTTTTAATTATAGAAATGTGCGATAATCTAGGAGACGTCTTCATCTCAGATGAAGAACTCCAACTAAAAACTAGAAAAACCAAATGCACAAAAACAGTAAAACCGAGAGTAATTCGAAAATCAAATTTTTTGCAGGTGAGACCAATAAAAATTTATGAAAAGAATTTCAAAAAATAGATTGAAGAAAACTTTTCAAAAATTTAAAAATTCTTTAAAAAGGTGATAAAATTTTCCTTTTTCCTTCATAAAATTCTTTTACGATTTATCAAAAACTTACGATTTTTTTCAGAAACCAGTTGAATAAAATCCAGACGAAAAGATCAGCAAAGTTGTCGAAAAAATTTTTATAAATTTATTTACGTTTTTTAAACTTTTTTTCAAAAAAATGTTAAAACTTTTTACATTTTTTGTCTTTTTTTGAAAAAAAATAATTTTCATCATAAAATCCTTCTTATTATCAACAAATTTTTAATTTTAAGTTTTCGGCCTCAAGAATAATAGAAAACATTGGAAATATTCAACCAGAATTTCCGAAAAAATTCAATTTTTCGAAAATGGTCCCAATCTCTTAGCTCAAGCTCTATTGGACAACGAATCAAAGTCAGACCCGGAAGGGCAGAAACACTTGCCTTCGACTTCGGAAAAACTAACATTCGTTCAAAAAAAGAAAAAAACGTTAGTTTTTCCGAATCTGACTTTGATTCAAAGGAGTCAAAAGTCCAAGGAAATATTTCGAAAAATGGACGAAGAGGAATTAAAAAACCAATCAGGAGACAGTCAGTCTCCAATCTCTTCTCCCAACCTTTTTCAAAAAATCTTCTACAGAAGTAAAATTAAACATTTTACAAAATGACCCAATATTTTCTGATTTAATTTTAGACTTGAAAAATGAAAAATTTTCAAATAAGTGTAATAAATTCGCAAACGTAATTTCATTAATTTTCCATAAAAAAATTCCTAATTGAATTGACATTCAATTGGGAGTTCTATTATGGTTTAAAAACCATAAAGATAAAACTGATAAAATTTTAAATGAAGCTACAGTAAAAACTTCATTTAAAAGTTTTATAAAATTTTTCAAGTCTAAAAACTTAAAACCGGAAAATATCGGGAACTCAGATATGCATGATATTTTTATGACAAAAATAGATAAGTTTGTTAGAGGACAAATAAATCCTCCAAATAGTTTAATTAAACTCGAACAAAAAGTAATTCACGATAATACTTTTTTTCAAACCTTATTTTCGGTAATATCAAATATAAAAATCATTAAAACTAGTCCAGTATTAAAAACTTTTGCCACAGTTATTACTTCTTCGAAAGAAGAAGATGCCTGTCTTTTATGGATACAGTTAATCAGTTTTACAAAAGCTAACGAACTGTACCAAATAATCTCAGATTATTTACTTAATCTAAAAAGACAACAAGAGATTTTAACCCGAAATGGTAAAAAAATAGAAGCGATAATCTGTTACAGTCCGATTAAAACCATTAAACAGATAAAATATTATCTAGGTTTTCATCATTTGTAATCGGAATTAAAAAAGAAAAGGGTTTTGAAAGGACAGTGACAAGAATAGCTCTTAGTTTTTTATTCGATAAAACAAAACGTATTACCGAAAATAAGGCCTTAACTTGGAACCCTATAGTTTTTCCAGTAATGTCAAATAATAAATATAATAAAATAACGAAATATAAATTATTGAAAATCATAAAACTAATTTATACTGATAATAATTTTATTTTTAAAGGTACGCCATACACAAGTAAAAGATCAGCGAGAACTTTATAAGCTTGTTTAGATATACATACCAATTTAATAAAAAAATGCCCAGCTTGGCATTCAGATACTATGTTCAATCATTATGTATCAATCGGTTGTATCACAAATAAAAACAGGCTTTTAAAGTTTTCAAAAAACATTTTAGACGAATTTTTATGCACTGTATGGCATACGTTTTTTATAATGCCGAAAAAGCTATTTCTATTAATATCAGACCAGACAAATCAAAAAATATTTTTGAAGAAAAAGATTCTGATCTAGAATCAATAGATGAGGAAATTAAAACATTATCTATTCAATTAGAAAATGTTATTAATAAATAATTAAAGTTGCGAAAATTCTATTAAGTGAATTTAAAATCTATTTTTCTAGGCTAAAAATTCAAATAAACTAACCTATTTTTGTGATAAAATCCAAATTTATCAATCCAAAAAGCTCCAAATAATTCTTTCATAAAAAATTTTTCATCCAAGATTTCTTTTCTTCGTATAAACTCTGAGCAAAATAATTCTCCAAAAAATTTTAAAAGGAAAAAAGCGAAAGATTTAATCTAAAGATTCTCGAAGATTAAATATTTTAGTTTTCTTCTACACGGAATGAAATAACAGATGCGTAGGCAAATGCAGAGTAACAAAACTATTATCAAGTTCATTAGTGAGTGATAATGGACTTCATGACAAATTTATAAAATTTGAAATAAAGTTTATAAAACTCACTTTTATCTTGTCTTGCGCATCTGTTATTCAATTTGTTAAATTTGTAAATAAATTTATTTTTTTTATATAAAAATATGACTTTTTATTTCTGACTCATAACACTTAACCGGACAAAAAACGACTGGTCATCCGAAAATAAGTTATTCCGTTTGAAGGCAACAAAGTGGTAAATTTTCAAATTTCCATTTAAATAACGATCTTGCAATTAACCCTTTTTAATTAAACTCGTATCACACTCTAAAAGCATCACCTGTAGTCTACTTTCTGATGATGGTATTATAAACCATGAGCGATTTATGTTCACACGAGGCGCTAAAACGTGAAAAAATCCTCCATGTTTACACAAATTGCCTATGGTTTAATAATCCTGGTTGATATTCTTCACAGGGAAAAGCGATACAGGGAGGAGCAATATCGCCGAAAGTTTTTTACAAAAAAATTCGGCGATATTGGCAAATTCGTTGATATTGGCACTTTCGGCAACATGGGGACAGAAATGATTTTTTTTGTCAAAAAATAAAAAAAACACAGTTGTTTGCCAGTTGTTTTGAACATATTGAATCACCAAAATTCTTAGAATTAAGTACTCCACCAAACTACTATATGATTCAAATAGTTTGAGA
>SCLH01000079.1:216294-227533 GCA_004367855.1 Oikopleura vanhoeffeni | reverse complement strand
GCGTTTTTTGCGTCTCAAACTATTTGAATCATATAGTAAATCAAATACAAGTTGATAAGAGTAAATTTGATAAATTTAATCTTTAAAATGACGTCATTCATGACGCTTACGATGTTATTTGTAATATAAATCTCAATAAAATTTGGCAATATTGGCACAATCGGCGATATTGGCACTGGGAGCATTTTAGCTAAAAATCGTGAAATTGCGTAGGTTTTTTTCGGCGATTTCATAAAATTCGACGATATTAGGCCGGCGATATCGCCCCCCCCCCTAGGCTGTTATCGGTCTTTTTCGACCTCCTCGGTTGGTCGATAAAAAGTTATATTTCGGTTAATAAATGTGTGGCGATCATTTTATTTCGTTACACCAAATTCGAAATCTTAAAATTTTTGAAAGCTTCCCCCCTCTCTGTATCATGTTTTTGATATCAATTCATTTTTTCGGTATTCATTAAAAATTATAGAGATAGTCAGTAGATAATTAATAGATTCTGCTACATTTTACAGGGTGTAAGGTTTTTACCTTCTTTTTTTCCAAACTGGTTACACTTGATTTCCGCCGTTTTGATTGGTTGTCAGAAGAGTTTTTTCAGATTCAACCAATCAAAACGGCGGAAATCAAGTGTAACCAGTTTGGAAAAAAGAATGGAAAAACCTTACACCCTGTATATGATCATAAAATTCCCCAGGCAAAAACATATAATAATTCCAGGTAGACGTTAGATATAAAATAAATTGAATTGGGCATGAACTGTTGATCCTATTTAAAACTTCTAAAATTTACCACTTTGATGCCATCTAGCTGGAAAAAGCCACTCACGTTTTAATTTAGAAAATTTCCACCGTCTTATTTTTAATTTATAATTAAATTTCTAGGTTCATGTCTACCAGATGCCCAGACCAGTAATTATATGGCTGAATTTATCAAACAAAAATCGACGTCTGTTTATAAAGGTCGAGAAACAGAATTTATTTTGAAGGGATGGAGAAAGGGGTCTGTTATTTGTGATTATGAAATATCTGTTTTCACGCCTTTGCGTGAAGTATCTAAAGAACCCGAAAATAATCCCGCTGCTTTGTTCTTGCAAAATATTGGGGATTTGTTCAGCGAAGTTGGCGTGGACGAGGAGTTTACCAAAAATGCGACTGTCGAAGAAACTATAATTGAATGTGATAAGGGATTTTTTGCTTGTGATTTCGGAAAATATCTAAAGACACAAATTCCAAGGTGTGAACTTTAAAAACAAATCGATTAGGGTGTCCCGGACACCGTGTCCGCAGTCAAGAAAATTTTCAAGATCGAAAATTTGCATAAACAATTTTGAGATTTTTGCGGAATTCTTTCCTAAACAAAACTTTTTTTTCGTTATCCATTTCCACAATTTTCTTGTATAATTAGGGTGTTCCAGGTCACTCACTTTTTTGATATTTAGCCATGAATTTGAAAATCGAAATAGTACATTATTATTATTCGTTTATTCGCAATCTCATGGTACAGATTGGCTACAGTATTGGGTCAGTTTTTGGTCAAAAAAAATTGTCCGATGTCAAGTGTTCAACATTTCCAAAATAAATTCGACCGATTATTATTCCACAAGGTGCTCCGTAATTCACTGATAACGCCTATTTTTTATAAATATGTTTTTTATATCCTGTTCCAAGGGAATTAACACAAAATCCGGAGAGATATCAGTGCGGTGCAGAATAAGGATTTTAAGCGAGGGGTGAGTGTGGAGGCCGCCTGTCGGCCAATCAGAGACGGTTATTCCTCAGTCTAGTACATTTTCACGGTTTTTGGGTTCACTCCCTCTGAACAGGATATACTGGTTGAGTTTCCAATTTCTTATGTTTTTTGCTGGACTAGGTCTAGGGTCCAATCAACAAAAGACGAAGGAGAAATAATTGCCATCTCTATTTTGGTCCGCTCACAACCCTATAAAAATGAAAACTCGACCTGTAAAACTCAAGATATTTAACAATCAAAATAGCCAAAATCGACGAAAAATGACGGTGTTTTTAGAAAAAATAGTTCTCACAAATTTTGCTACTCTTTCAGAAAATAGGTGAATAAATACAAGCTTAAGGGGGTATATCTGTCTGATTAAATAAAAGCCTTCGAAGCACTTTTTTTTCAGAAATTTTAAGATTAAGAGCGATAAACTGAGCTTATTTTTGGCGCTACTTGTAAAAGATAAAATTTAGCATGTTGAACAATATGAACTGAATCTGATTGCGGACAGGCTATTTTCAATTCAAGAACATTTAAAATGGATATTTTAAGAACCGGTGCTTGTTTTCCTGATAAATGGGTTTGTGACGGCCAAATTCAGTGTCCAACTGCTATCGACGAACTTGATTGCGACAGTTCTAGAACTTCAAAATCTCCAGAAATTTCTCACGAAGCAGATCTTGAAATTTATGTTAATCAAGTTTATATTTCTCATCCTACATTTCCAAATCATTACCGGAATAATCTGGACATTCGACAAGATTTTAGCACAAATGCAGACATGATTTTCGTTCTGTTTTTTGAGTTATTTGACATTGAAGTTGATAGAATCAGCGGGACTTGCGCCGATTTTATTAAAATCAGGAAATGAATAAAATGTTCCAATTAGTATGCCTTATAAGAATATTAATTATATCATATCGATTACGGGGCCTCCTCGCACATATTATTCACTTTTTAGCCAACATTTTTATATAATTCGGCTTTTGAAAACGACCCATTCGATTAAGTTCTTAGATAACTGAAACTGAGCACAACTATTTAGAAAAAAATAAATTAAAAAAATGGTCGGAATCAGACTATTGTTTCCAATTATTTAGCAAAACTGATAACTAAACAATTCAAGTAATCTCAGAAGAACATCAGAAAATGGTCCGATTCGGACCGCTTTTATTTTATAATTCACTAATTAATTGTGCTCAGTTAAAGCTATCTTCAGTCCCTGACCCCTTAAAAGTAGTCCCCTTAAAGCGCGCTTAATCCCCTATGAGTCATAGGCTATGACCCCTTAAACCGACAGATTTTCGAGAAAAATTTTGTCCCCTTAAAGCGCATTTCTAAAATGATACTTCTTTTTAAAGCGCGCTTAATCCCCTATATGTCATAGGCTATGACTCCTTAAATCCCTATGACCCCTTAAACCTACAGATTTTCGAGAAAAAAATTTGTCCCCTTAAAGCGCATTCTTAAATGATACTTCTTTTTTTTCATATTATCGTTAGGTTGTAGATAAACTCGAGATGATCATATAATTTTTGAATATTAAGTCTTAGGTATTCTTAAACTCGTTTTAAAAGCGGCTGTTTCAATAATTATAACATACAATTTTAATAAGACACAACTTACTTAAACGTCCTGACAGTTACTCACAGGTCCTAACCAAAAATTTCCTGACTTTGGCACATTAGTTGGGAAAATTATATCCTGTTCCAACCCCTTTGAATCAAAAACGATTTTGTATTGTACAATACGTATTGTACAACTACGTATTGTACAATACAAAATCGTTTTTGATTCAAAGGGGTTGGAACAGGATATGCATGCATAGTGCGTGCACATAAAGTCTACTGTACTTATTATAAACTTAGCCGTAAATTATTCTTTAAGATTTCTGAGGAAACGGGTTTTTAATCTGTGAAGCCAAATTTCACAGGAAATTCTCTTCAATTTTTATTTCTAAAATTAAGTTTTTAAATTGTGCTCAATAATTTTTTTTTCGTAAAATTTTAGGCGAGCATTACTGAAAAATCACAGTTTTATTTGCTTTTTTTCATAAAATTCGAAAAAAAATATATGTATCAAACGTCCTGACAGTTACGGAAACGTGCTGGCAATAACTGAAACTTCCTGACAAAATTGGTCAAATCATAGGTGTCGGGACGTTTGAGTACGTGGTGTATTTATCATCTGATATTCATTGCCATTCTTACCGCAAATGAATTAAATTTTCCTTTATTTCAGCTTAATATTTCAAACATATGAGCATTGAAGCAATCACTGCAAATCAATTAAGTCGGACGGATCTGATGGCAAATTTTCGCTTTATTATAAAAATTAAAAAAAAATCTATAAAAAAGACTTTGT
This sequence comes from Oikopleura vanhoeffeni, assembly GCA_004367855.1. Lineage (NCBI taxonomy): Eukaryota > Metazoa > Chordata > Appendicularia > Copelata > Oikopleuridae > Oikopleura > Oikopleura vanhoeffeni. Next base: position 223,438 of record SCLH01000079.1, on the reverse strand, counting down.
TGACTAGAAAAAATGCACCGACCCCTTAAACCGCACTTAATCCCTTATGACTCATAGGCTATGAGTCATAGCCTATGACCCCTTTAAGCGACAGATTTCGAAAAATGAAAATGCGCTTTAAGGGGTCAGGGACTGTAAAACCTTAATCGAATGAGGTGTTTTCAAAAGCCGAATTATAAAAAAACTTTGGCTAAAAAAGTGGCTAATATGTGCGATAAGGTGATTTTTGTAGATACAAATTGACTTTTTTCTCAATACATGACAGTATTTAAATAACAATATTTACTACTAGTTTCGCTTTATTGCATCTTCAGTTTTATGAAGTTTAATTCCTTTACTGTAAGGGGTGGTGTTAGTGATTTTTGACATTTTGGACGCTTGGTACGGCTAAACTGATGATGGTAGAACATTTCTAATTAATGAAAATGAAAGATCTATCCTTGATCTCGCGATTTCATTTGACACTTTAGTACCACTCACACTAACCACTTGGTTAACCGTGGTTAAAAACGAGTCCCTCGGCTTTTTTTTGATGAAACAGGGATCCTAAGGTTTTCATCGGAACAAATTATGATTTTTTGAAAATCCCGGAAAGTGTCTTAATTTTAGTGCCTTGGTTTTATTTTTTTGATTTTTGTCTCAGGCGCCCGCAATCGGGTCGAATGTGCCGAAAAATGGTGTTTTTTCGACGTTTTGTTATAAGGCTTTTTTTGTGGAAATGCTAGAACCGTCATTTTTGGAATATAACAAGCCCAAGGGGTGATAAACATCGAATCGATCGTACTTTTGAGAATTTCCGCCTAATTGGCTGTAAATCAACAAAAAAGTGCGCGAAATGACAATTTTGAAAATTAGTGATAATTAGAAATTTAAATGCCATCAAAAATTCCTTGAGTATGATTTGCTGGAAACGATATTAGCAACTATGGTCTGATTTGACCACAACGAATTTTAGAAAAAATTAAAATTTTTCACTCAAATTTGTTTTGATCTTTAGCACCGTATGTGTTCAAAATCAGACCAAGTTGCTAATATCGGTTCCAGCAATCATACCCAAGGAATCTTTTAGCTTGCATTGAATTTTCTAATTATCACTTTTATCTTCAAAATTGTCATTTTCGCGCACTTTTTTGTTGATTTACAGCCAATTAGGCCGAAATTCAAAAAACTACAACCAAGGTGATATGTAAGACACATTGAGCTTTTTATATTCCGAAAATGACGTTTCTGGCATTTTCACAGAAAAAACCTTATACCAAAACGTCGAAAAAACACCACATTCCGCACATTTGACCCGATTGCGGGCCCCTGAGACAAAAATCGAAAAAAAAGAACCAATGCACTAAAATTCAGACACTTTCCGGGATTTTCTCAAAATCTTAATTTCTTCCGATCAAAACCCTAGGATCCTTGTTTCATTGAAAAAAGCTGTGGGACTTGCGGTTAACCAAGTGGTTAGTGTGAGTGGTACTAAAGTGTCAAATGGAATCGCGAGATCAAGAATAGATCTTTTATTTGAATAGATTAGAAATGTTCTACCGTTATCAGTTTAGCCGTACCAAGCGTCCAAAATGTCAAAAATCACTAACACCGCCCCTTACAGTAAAGGAATTAAACTTCATAAACTTGAATTTGTCAAAATCTAGAGAATTCCTGCTCACATTTTTCCTGCGCTCATGACAGAATTTCTGCGCACATGACAGTAAAATGAAAAAATCCCACCACAAATTGTTATTCACACTTAGTTCCTTTTTTTTTGGTTGGTTAACAAGTTCTTTAAGACGGTTTGATTAGATTGACATCTACTGTTAGAACGCTCCAATGTTCTGAGCAGATCATCCTGGGTGTTTTATCATTATATCTGGTGCAATGTACCAGGTACCTGCAGTGTTCTGAAACGGGATCGGGATCCTGAGTCGGGATCGGGATCCTGAGTCGGGATCAAAATCCCGCGTCCCGGGTCGGGATAGGGCTGGATCGGGATTGAAATTTCAACTTAGGTCGGGACCGAGCGGGATCGAGATTCAAGTTGAAAAGTTGGTCGGGACCGGGAAGGGATCGGGAATTGATCGGGATCCCGATTGTTTTCACATTGTCCGTGGTAGAAAATTACTATGTGAAATATAACAGAAATTATTTTAAAACCCACCCGAGTTAAAACACTGGGTACATATATGTTAGCAAGAAAAAATAGAAATTTGAAGATTTAACAAAAAAATAGGTTTTATTTTCATAAAGGTTCGAAAATTTCTGTTTTAGAAATTAAATTCCTCGTTTATTGGTAATAAATAATGATTGACGTGAAAAATTGACAATCAGAGCTTATTATGTAACATAATTTATGTTCATAAGATTTTATTCTTTTTAAGTTTTGATACTTCGTCCAAAAATTATTGTGGAAACTTAGAAACTGGGCTGGTGCCCTACCTGCCAGAAAAAAGATTATTGATCCCAACATCCAATTTCACATTTGAATTCCATTCAGATGCTTTTACTCATTTTGATGGATATCTAATAAAAGTAATGTCGATCCCGAAAATTATACAAATTGGATTTTTAAATTCGCTTATTGATTTCGATTTATTTGATTCCGATTTATATTATAAATGTCAGTCGAATGATAATCTAACTACATCCCTTATTCCAATTAGTTGGCGTTGTGATAAGAACATCGACTGTATTAACGGAGATGATGAAATTTTATGTGGACAGTCTGATAGTCTGGGTACAAATTTTTTTGAAAACGACTCATCCGATTTAGTTCTTAGATAGCTCAAACTGAGCAAAAATTTGTAGTGAATAATAAAATTAAATGCAATTGGTCCGAATCGGATCATATTTCTGATTTTATAATTCGAATTATATAAAAATATTTTAGTAAAAAGTGGCATAAAAGCCCCAGCAAGTATCGTAATAGATATGGATTACAGACCCTAAGAGGACAGATCCTGAATATTTGAAAAATGCGGAACCGAGCATTTAATTGGTTGATTCCTTCAAAATCTGAGCAATAAAGTCGGCCTATTCTGCAATCTAGGGTTTTGATTGGGTGCTAGTATCCCGCGTTGTTTGTATCATTCAAGATATGTCCTCTTAGGGTCTGTTATCCATATAAAGGGGGGGGCAATATCGCTGAAAGTTTTTTGGCAAAAAAATCGGCGATACTTGCACTTTCGGCGATATGGGGACAAAAATAAAGTCTTTCGTTCAAAAATTAAAAATGCGTAGGCGTTCGAAATAACGTCATAATTTGAAAAGTTTTATAAGGAGTTTAACATGTGTTTTAAATGAAGTAAATCATCACAATTCGTAGTATTAAGTACTCCACCCGACGCCAATTAACAAAAATTCAAAAATGTGGATTTAGGAAAATTCTACCTTTAAAAAATTACGTCATTCATGACGAACCGAAAGAAATTAGTTATAAAAACCTCGAACGCCTACGCAATTTGGCGTTATTGGCACATTTGGCGATATGAATAAAGATCCCCGGCTCTACAAAACGACTTATTTTGAACTTTAAAAAAATCAATATAAATTTAAATTTTTGAATTCTTATTTTTCAGCCATTCGTCTTAAAATTTTGTAAAGTTTCGTTTAATACCCATATATTAGGTCACTTTCAGTAATTTGGCATTTTAACAAATTTTGAAAAAAATCCTAAAAATTTAAAAAAAAATTTTGCACAAAATCAATAAGATTGGCATCAACCCTTTTCCTCCAATTTCAAAGCTTATCTTTAGCGTAATTTCTTGTAAACTTGCGTGGTGAATTAAATTTATTGTCTTCTTTGATTTTGTTCCAGAAAATCTTATTTATTTTCCGTATTTGACATAATTTAATTTGTACTCTATCAATAGCAAAAGTTTAGCAAGATTCAATTATTGGAACAGAAATAATTTCAACCAAAAATATTATTCAAATGGAAAAATTTCACTTGCAAGTAACCATATAAGATTTGAGGATAGTATTTTTCAATATCTTCAAAAATTAGCGGGCTTCACTTCTTATACTAAAAAAGAAGTTTTTGATTGCGAAAAAAGTGGAATCCAAATTTCAATTTTGTGGCTGTGTGATGGAATATCTGATTGTCCTAAAGGGGAAGATGAATACAAAGAAAACTGTCTAAGAACGTCTACAGAAGATTCAAAAGGAAATTTATTGAAAGTTCTTGCCAAAAGTAGGTTTAATATTTTTTCCGGCTGGAAATTAAGACGAATCTTTTCTTGATTCAATAAATATTATATTTTGCAGATATTAAAGCTTTTCAAAGAATTTTTGCTGCTAAAACAGGGCTCAGGAGATAATTCCAAAACATCAAAATTTTCCGAGAATATTTCTTTGATCCAATTTGAATCGAGAAAATTACGGGTGTTTACAAAACGCTGGTCAATTCGTAGGGGTGGCTTGACAAATATTGTTAATAAGTAACACATGGCTTAACAGTTTGATATCAAATATGACTACATAATTTTTCTAAAATAATCAGCTGTGGAAGTGTGATCACCGGATGTCCGACCACTTATTGCTGCCAGTTCATTTGGGCCCCGTATTCTTGTGGCCGGTCGCATAAAAAAGCTGACGTACTCTTTGAAATCAAAGTTGAGCGGCATTTTTTTAATGATGTCGATCTACTACCAATTTGGCGCATTTTAACAGGTCTCTTAATAGTAACGTAATAGTATAAGCGTATTCTCGCGAATAAAAGAGTTGCTAACGGGTGAATATAAATAAATAACAAGAAAATGGGGGTACTCGGAGTGACCAACATTTGTTCGCCGTGCTTGACCCCATTTCACATTTGTCATTTTTTTCGAACATTTTGATAGGGAGATTTTATTTTGGTCACTCCGAGTCCGCACCGGAGTGACCAAAATTATGACTTTATTAGCTGAACAATATAAACTCTGGACCTGACTCATCATAGCTATGATTCATTAGCAGGTCCAATCAATCGCGAGTTATGTATCAGTCCAATCTTTTTAAACTCTTATCGGCTCAATTATTTTGCGAAAAGTAAACAAATAATTTAAAGTTGACAATTTATTTAAAAATAAACAGTAGAATTAAAATTCAGGGTTAACTCCCAGAGTAACTTCATGATCACGATGAATTGACCAAAAATTTCAACCTGAGCACCCTTAATTTTTTTATATTTCTGGAAGCAACCAGCCACGAAATGACAATGCATAAATTAGCTCCTATCATTCTGAGTCTCGAGAACAGCCTCCGTCGGTTACCCCCTAAGGTAACTTTTTTGCTCTATTTTTGTGCATTAGATCACTGTGAATTAGATCTTGAACATGGCAATAAATTTTTTATTAATTTCGAAAAAAATTCCAAATATTTTCTTAGATCCAGAAATTTGGGGTAACGCGACGAAGGCTGTTCTCGAGACTCGAGAAGTGATAGAAAGCCTGATTTTAGCTGCATTCTATTTTTGTAACGGTTGCTAATAAAAACCTAAAAAAAGATGATTTCGATAAAAAATTTTCCGAATTGCATAATAATGGAATTTTTTCTATAGTATTTTTTCAGGTATAACTTTTTCTCGTGATCTAGACATTGGATCTGACTATTTACAACTAATTTTATGTGCAACTTACTGACAAAACTGTTTAAAATTATGATTTTTACTCAAAAAAAGTTTGGAATTTTTCTTCAAAACTATTTTTGACGAATTGGAGGTAATAACTTTGAGTGCCTCTAAAAAGCGAATAAGAAAAAAAAAATAAAAAACTCTTGTACCCTCGCTTTGCACACTTTTACAAGAAGTGCCTTTAAAAAAAATCTAATATTGTTCGACTAAATGAAATTGTACCAGCGAAATGTGCAAAAACACCCATATTATTTTGGAAATTTCTCTAAATAACAAGAAATTTGAAATCAGGCTTTGTACGGCTGTTAAGCTCACAAATAAAGTTTAAACTGAAAAAAGAGAAAATTTTGATTTCCAGGAGCTAGATGTAGTTGTACCAAAAATGAAAAAATCACTTTTTGGACCGGTATACCGGCCGTCCGGTCATACAAAACTTTCACACCATTTTTGAAATTCAAACAAATATCACTAGAATCCGAGAGTTTGAACTCAATCGAATTGCGGTTAGCTCAGGACTAACGTTGAAATCAGTAAGACCCGTCGGTACCCCCTTAACTCGTGACTTAGAAGGAGTCTGTACCCAGATTGATTCGCCATCCTAGCTTTTCGCCCATCTTAAATAGCAATCAGACAAATTGCAATAAAAGTTTGCGAAATACCTCCAGTTACACAACAAAAGTGCTATAAATTATAGAATTTAAAGTTATTATAATTTGAAACTACGTCATTTCAAAACAAGGTAATTTCATTCATTCCCAATTGTTATAGCTGGGGTCAGATAACCCTTAATAACAGAAGTCGCACTCAGGACTAACAGACTTGGGAACCACAGCTAAATTGTAACTGAAGACACTATCGGGAGGGTCAATTTTCTCATGCCAAATTATTAGGCAACTATGTGGTCAACTATGCACTTAAAAGGTCCACTAGAGAGCAAATGGTCAGCATTTACGGGGGATGTTGCTCTCTGGCGCCCTTTCTGTACATAGTTAACCATAGTTGCCTAATATTTTCTTCCAAAAAGTCGACCCTTCATCTTATTGAGGGTTATCTTACAAGTCCAAGATGAACGTGAATTGACCATAATTGATATACCATACCATAATGCAGGTAAATTGAAAAGTAGCTTGCAACACGTCAAAACCATTTTGATGAACTCAAACGTTTTTAAGACTTTTCCATTACACCAAAAAAAGTCCTAATAAAACACGTGACAAATATCGAAATTAAGGTTTGGAATATGTCATATATTAATATTATGTCTTCGAAAAATAGACACGTGAACCTTGTTTGGAAAATATCATATGTCTCAATAACCTACAATTCAGGTGTTTATTGCCCAAAAATTTTTCGGCGTATGAGTATTATTGTTAACTTAACCATAATTTTTTATTCTTAATTTGAAGTCATCGTGAGTCATTTTGGGCTATGCTTTATGGAAAAAAACGCACAAACGTCATTTTGTTCTGAAAGTTATTGCATAACTTATAAAACATTTGTCATATGATTTTTATTTGTTCAACTTCATTTTTTTCGCAGATAATT
>SCLH01000079.1:194662-205892 GCA_004367855.1 Oikopleura vanhoeffeni | reverse complement strand
TAATAAGCGATCAAAAAAAGGGTTTATGCTTTGGAGGGTTAAACTTTCTCAAAAAAAATAATTCCGACCATAAAAAAAAATTGGTGGTCACAATTTGAGTATGAAAAAACAACCTTTCGGGCTTTGAAACGCGCTATAAAGGTTGATTTATTATTGATTTTTTGTTGTTATTATACCGATCGCGTTACAAAAACTTAAAGAATCCGTACTGAGGGGGTTTAGTTTTGCAGATAAGTCTCCCGGTACTGACCCTACTTATGCGGCATAAGTTATGTCTATCACTGTGCTCCAGTGCATTCTGTGGAATTCCTCAACCACCCTAATGACGCATAATCATGACGTTACATCATATTTTTCGTTCAGACCAATTTGGGTACGCTAAGCGCGCACCCAAATTGACCCAGATCTTTTTATTCAGACCAATTTGGGTACGAAAAGCACGGGACGTGCTTAGCGTACCCAAATGGGTACACTAAACACCGACTCTTAATTTCTCCTGAAAAAGTTTTTTTGTCAAAGTCTAGATTTTTTTCATCTTCTTTGTTTTTTTAGAAATCACTCGCGAAAAAAAACAAGAGTTCTTGCAACAGTAGAGTAATTATTATTTGAATGAAAAATTCTCCTAAGTCTTTCCTAAAAACTGATCTCCTCAGAAAATTTCTGCAGTTTGACAGGATTGAAGGATTAGCGATTAAAGTTTTTTCGGAGAAATTGGCCGAAAAAGTAAGAGCAAATAACTTTTGAACGGATCATCGCAAAAATTTAATTAAATGTGAATATTGTGGTTAATCATTCGGGGGGTATTTTGCTGATAGTTTTAAAGGTTAATTCTCTCCTTTTGAAGGGTTAAACTATTATCACCTCAAATGAGGTTTTTGAACGTCAAGGGGTAACCATAACTGAGTTCTTAACGAAAAAATAATAACAAAACACTTTTCATTGGAACTCCATTTCCAACTAAACCCGATGTTTAGCCATTTTCGGCTGTTATGCGCTGAAAAGTGGGTGAATCATTCTGCCCATTAAAACATTTCCTCAATATGAAAGTATTTTTCCATGAAAAATGGCCAAAAATAAAGAAAAACAGCTTTTTGGGAATAAAAATTGACCTTCAATTGCGTTTTAATATTAAAAATTGTCCTGACTTTTAAAAGAAAAGACACCTACATGTACATACATGTATAACACCCGAATTTTTTTTGAGATTTTTTTGCAATTATAATATTTTCTTAAGTTGCGTGCCAAATGGCACTAACCGGTGTCACAAACAAGTCTTGTCAATTTCATCAGTAGTTCAGAAACGATATTCGCTTGACCCTCCCATCGGTTGAAATACGGAAACCAAATAGATAGCAAAAAATTTCACAAGTGATTCTGCCTGATTTTTTAAGAAGAATNCAAAAAACAACTAATAAAAAAAATTTGTACCTGATTTGTGGAAAATTTCATAATATTTCTAAAAAAGTCGACAAAAAATGACAAATAAAAATTTTATGATTTTTCAAACAGCGGTCAGGAAATATTTAGGAATCCATGAAAAAAAGTAAAGTCGCTATTTTGTTATTTTTTATCCACAGATTTCAAGGAAAAAAATTTTGGACGAAAATTGCGGAAATTTTTTTAATGCTTTGAATTTTTTGAAATTTTCACGAATTCAAAAATGAAAATTCGAACTCAAATCTTTCCTTAAATAGATGAAAAATTATTTTAGTGAGCTTAAAATCAAAAAAACTCAAAAATTTCCAATTTTTTTTTGCTTTTATTTAGGTTATTTTGTGCTTTTAAAACATAAACGATTGATTTGGTGCATTTTTATGACATATTAACTGCAGAAAATGTAGGAACCACCATACCCTTAAACACATTTATTCTGGTTGAGCTAACGATGATAAGCACAAAAAAAACCAACTAATTATTTTCGTAATTTAAATTGACTCCAGTCTTCCGAGTCGATGCCACCCCCCCTTAAGGCTCATTGGTAACGTACTTTAAAAAACGGTATAATTAAACCGTATAAACCTGTTATTAAACCGTAATATAAACAACTTATTATTCTTTGAACTAGCATTCAATAATTTTGATAGCAATATATTTATCAAAGTATTACAAACATATCGAAGTTAATGATGTAAACAAAAAATGCTCGAGTACTGGAATCGAATACAAAATCGAAAGTTTTGAATCAATCCTTATTTCTCACCCTGACTTCCCAATCAATTATGCATCAAGCTCTTCGTGTAGCTATAGTATAAAAGTTCCGAACAATAACTTTGTCAAAGTTGAAATGCTAAATTTTCTGCTGCCAGATACAGCTATGTGTTCTGGAGACTATCTAGAATTTTATGATGGGAGTTCAATCAAGGATAAAATGATTGGAAAATATTGTAGGCTTCCCGATTATATTCCAATTTCTATAAGTTCTAATGGCTCTGAATTATTTATCAGGTCAGGGATCATATATTGCGTGAATATTTCCGGGTCGGCTCAAAACGCCAGCATTTGTCATTTCCGCCAGCTACCACACTTGCTACTGCACACCGCTACTATACCTGCAGACAAGCGATACTTTCGCCCGCTGGCACTTTGAGCCGCTAAGTACTATTTATAGCGGAAGTATGAGAGTACTATAATTTATAGTCTATAAATCTTAAAGATAAATACCAAAAGTATAAATTTCTGTAGTCGGAAATGAACTACATAGCCAAATAATAAATCGATCCAATACAGGAAAAATTTCGGCTATATTGACAGAAATAAAATTTTTCTTCAAAAAATGCGTAGGCGTGTTGCTGGATGGCTTGCAATAAGAAAAAGATAAACAGTTTTCCTGGTTATAGTTTATTGATGTAAAAAGAAGCTATGTATGCTTCCTGCGCCTGACTTATATACATAAGTACAGACGCAGGAAACAACAAGTCTAAGTGACTTGTGACCGAATCGGGCGGAGGGATCTGCAGTCGGTCCGGCGATTGCGCAATAAGTATTGCGCAAACGGCGGAACGGCAACACTATCCCCCTCCGCCAGATTCAGTGGGAATTATAAAGGTACGACATTGCATGGTTATGTTCTATACATGTGAATTAATATATTATAATTAACCACTATTTAAAATATTCTAGATCTGCGGAAGTTCAAGTCGTGTTATTTCTTTAAAACTAATTCCTTACTTTGGAAAATGGTATAAAAAANTATGAATAACTGCGGCTCGGTTGGGAAGGAGTAAAATTCATATCCGTTTGACCACTGATATAGCGGGTGGTCAAATGGAACAGGGTTTATTGTTGCAATAATATTCAAATTTTCGTGTAACATATTATGGTGGTTTTCATACCACATTCTCACATCCTCTGCATTATCGTACGGCAAAGCGTCCGTGTAATGGTTTCCGGTTTCTCTGTCTCCCTCAGTCAAATCCACGGTTATACCATTTTCACTAATTTCTTGGTCGAAATAATATTGGGAGTTTTCTTGGTTCATGTTGAAATGATTTGTGTTTTATTTTTTTATGTTGCAGTTTCTGTAACTGCATTTCCTGCATGTAGGTTGTTGACTCCTAGAGGGGGTTGCAGTTTCTGTGACAGCATTTCCTGCATGTAGGTTTTTGACTCCTAGAAGGGTTTGACTCCTAGAAGTATCGTTATCCCAATTTTCCGTGTTTTAAAGCGGTTCATGTATTTTTCCAAAGAAGGGTGGAAAGACTTTTCGGACAAGCGGTGTCTGAAGGCGGGGGCAAAATTGGGGTGAGAAAATTTTAATTTTCCGAAATAGGGGAGGGAAAGCTTTTTCCGGAATAAGGCTGGGTATGGCGAATTACGTAATAAGGGTGAGAAAAACGAAATTTTTTATGAATTCCGGAACATGTTTAGGTTGGCTCGTTTCAAAACTGAGCATATGCCAATAAATGATAGTAAGATCATCATACCGATAATAACGAACCATATGTTATCAAAAATAGGGTTGGTGATTATTGCGTCGTCATTGGTTACCCATTCTGGTAAGTTTCGTGAAATGACGAGAGGGAATTTTTCTTCGGAGTTATTGTTTTGGGACGTTTTGCACTCACAGAATAGTACACTGGTGTCTTTTTGTGGCCATGGAACGGTAGGACATAGAAAAGCTCTTGAATTGACGCCGGGTAGGCTTGTTATAATCAAACCTCTGGCTAAATTTTTTCCGTTTAACTGAATTGGAAAATCGTTCATTGCTTGAATTTGGTCATTATTTCCGAATACGTCCATGGTCATGTTTGTTTTTAGGAATTTGCATATAAATATCAGAAACAAAATTGATAGAATGATTGTGATTATGGGCCAGATGAAATTGGACAGTAGATATTCGATACATTCTGAGCTTTAATTACCATTGATTAACATTTATAACTTGTAAAAATTGGACATTGATCGTAATTAATTTCAAAAGGCAGATCCAAATCGGAAATTCTACCAATAGCTTCTGTATGGAATCGACCTCTTCCGTAAACATTGACCGAAATAGAGTCTTCGACAACCGAAGTGTTTATTTGTGAAACTGGTTCTGGAAATTATTGAATGTGGAAGTAATGGATCTGGATGTATGTATATTGTGTACAGTGACGATCTCTCATTCCTCATAGTTAACCGTAGGTTTGTTCCTACTTGATCTTCTTTAAGGTAAATCATCAGGCTTTATTGTTGTTTGTTTACTTTTGACTTCTTCCATTGTACCCTCGTCCGGTATTAACAGGATAATATCCCCAATGGGTTTCAATCTGTTGCGATGGCAGATGTATTTCTTTCGTGGTTGTTCTTCTTGTGTGACAATGTATGCATTTTTATCGATTGCTTGTTGCACTACTTTGTATATTCCTTTCCACGACCTCCACAACTTTGCGCAATTACCAACTGGCATTCGAAAAATCTCAGCACTCGTTGGCCTGGTTGAGTTGTTGTTCCAAATCATCTTTTGCTTCTGGTGTTTATTTTCGAAGTTTCGAAACAATGAATCTTTCGCCGATTGCCTTGGCCATTTTTATGATATTGTTTTCGCCCACGTTCGGTGCAGCGGACATTCGACTGAACATCGTCTTCAGTCTGCATGTGGTTCAAAGGAACAAAACGGGGTTCTTGTAGTATGAATTGTGCAATAGTTGAAATGGAGAACTTTCAAACGTTCTATTCGCGTCAGATTTAACGAAAGTTGTAATTGATTCAAATCTTCGTCCCTGTTATGCCTTCCGATTAAAAAATCCTTAGCATACTTTTTACCCGTTGTTCGCCGATCCACAAGTCCGTTCGATTCGTCGATATGGTGTATTGTTGCTTCATAATTCCCATATCTGCTAAAAAACTTATCATTTCCTTGCTTTTTAAAGCTGCGTCGTGTCCATTTGAATATTTCAAAGGTGGTCCACGTTACCATAAATACATCGATTAGAGCTGTGGCTCTGACTTGGTGACTTGTCTTGTAATTGTCGTAGTTCAATCCATCTGGAATAACAGTCAGCTACAGTTAAAATATATTATTCCCATGGGCGGTGTAGGCATGGGGGCCAATAAATCTCCTGTAAAATTGTCCATGATGTGTCGGGTCGTAGTTTTCGTTGTTCCAATTTTCTTTGTTCTATGATGCTTTATAGCAAGGCATTCTTGACATGCCTTTCAGGTACGCGTTTAAACTATATCCTTCAACTTGAAAACGTAATATTTCCCACGTAATTTATGCATCATTTCTTTCTCTGGCAAAATGTTTCTGGAAAATGATAAAAAATCAAAGATTTCCGTTACCATTGGTCGGGAATGATTACTTTGTAGTGTGTGTCTTCGATCGTCGGTAAATCTAACGTAATTACGTCGTCGATGATTTTAATTCGATGCCTATTGTTTCCAATGACCTTTCAGGCCGATGAGTTGTTGTGTCCGATTGTTGTGCTTTATCACTTCAACGGTAGTACTCCATACTTTACCCAGAACGGTTTTTTATTCCTTGTAACGCGGTTTACATTGCTTCCAATTTCCTTAGTTCTGGGTGTGTTCTTGATAGTGCGTCTGCAGGCAACCATACCATTGCTGAGGTTTCATCGTGATGTTCTATTCGAAATCAAATTCCGTAACGATTCAAGCCATCGCATCACCTTCCATTCGGTATGGCTTTGGATCCGACAGTGCTTTTTGTTTTTGAGGAAACTAAGTACCCTGTATTATCTGTTCGGGTCATATAAAGAACTTGTGCGTACAAATAACGTAAAGTTGGTTAAGATCCTGGACCATTGCGTAGAATTCCTTGTCGGCTATCCTTCCATCTGATTTGAGCCTCCTCTGAATTGAACCACTAGTGAAACCAATTGGTCGTTCCTGGACTGTCGTCGGTTCTTTCTGACAGCACCGCAACCATAATCCAGTATCACTGGCGTCTGTTGTAGTGATCATAGGTGTCAGAACTGCGCATTCTTGGAAAGATAGAGTTACGCTTTTCTGCTAGCAACTCCTTGGCTCGGTCCGAATGCCATTTGTTTTCCTCACCCATATGAATTGGCGATTCCCGCAATTTCGGTGTAAAGGGCTGAGCTCCAGTTGTAAGTTTGGGACTGTTTCGGAGTTAGAAGAACACATTCCTATAAATCGTTCAACTCTGTCTAGTGGCTGGTATCGGAAAGNAATGATTACTTTGTACGTGTCGTGTCTTCGATCGTCGGTAAATCTAACGTACATTACGTCGTCGATGATTTTAATTCGATTGCCTATTTGTTTCCAATGACCTTTCAGGCCGATGAGTTGTGTGTCGGATTGTTGTGCTTTATTCACTTCAACGGTAGATACTCCATACTTTACCCAGAATGGTTTTTTTATTCCTTGTAACGTGGTTATTACATTGCTTCCAATTTCCTTAGTTTCTGGTGGTGTTCTTGATAGTGCGTCTGCAGGCAACATACATGTTGAGTTTCCATCGTGATGTTCTATTTCGAAATCAAATTCCGTAACATATTCAAGCCATCGCATCACCTTCCAGTTCGGTATGGCTTTTGGATCCGATATGCCTTTTGTTTTGAGGAAACTAAGTACCTCATTATCTGTTCGGTATATGAAGAACTTTGCGTACAAATAAACGTAGAAGTGGTTAAATCCTTGGACCATTGCGTAGAATTCCTTATCGGCTATCTTCCATCTGATTTGAGCTCCTCTGAATTTACCACTGGTGAAACCAATTGGTCGTTCCTGACTGGTCCTGTTGACTGTCGTCGGTTCTTTTCTGATCAGCGCGCAAAACCATATCCAGTATCACTGCGCGTCTGTGTGTTATACGTATCCAATAGTGTCAGATACTTGAGGGGCGCATTCTTGGGATAGTTATAGATTAGCTGTTTGCTTAGCAAACTCCTTGGCTCGGTCGAATGCACATTTTGTTTTTCGCTCACTCCATATGAATTGGCCGATTTCCGCAATTTCGTGTAAAGGGTTGGCTGAGCTCATTGTAAGAGGATGACCTAGTTTCTCGGAGTAGAAATGAACACCATTCCTATGTAAATCAAGTTTCAACTCTGCGCTCCTAGGTGGCGGTTATCGGTAAGTTTTGATAGCCTCTCAACCATTTATATGTGGTCTGGGCGAAAGTTTTTCACTATCTGTATAACCGAGGCTAGATTGACTTCTGTTTGCCCGAATTCGCATGTTCTGTTGGTTTTCATCAAAATACCAGGCTTCGCTGAATTACTTTTAAAACTTTTTCATCAGTTATATACAAGTGGTCTTGCTAAGCCGTTTTGAATACACTAAAACGTCATGAATAGACAGTTATTCCCTTCATTTAGCGTCTTCTCCGATTATCTCCATCATGTATGTCGCTCGAACATATATTACCAGATATACTCAACCCATGGGCATACTTTGACCCCATCTTATATGTTTTAAACCTCCTCAGATTGAATGTGGTTATAATGCTCTGGCTGCTCTCATTTAGAGTCCAGAATATTGTAATTAATGTTCTACAGTATCGCAGTGTTCTGGTAACAAAAATGAGGAAGAGAAAGATTTATTGTAAGGAAAATCAGTTAACGTCAAGGGGATCAGCATTTCTCGAACATCGCTATATATGGGAATTGGACACACCTTGTTAGGTCTTAATTTTTTTTGTTGACTGCTCTGAAATCAACGGTCATTCGAAAACTTGCCATTTTTTCTTCTTGACCATGTGGATAGGGCTATTATAGCCGGCGCCGTTTGATCTTTCTATAATCCCATTTTGGACCATCTCTGCTTATATTTTCTCGGACTGTATCTTGGGAGTGCGTACGGGATTCGACGAGAAGGTATGTAAACGGGTGTATCGCTCTATAGTGTCCAGGTGTATCTCTTGACCTTTGGTAACAACCTACATCGTTATCGCGGCGTGGAGAAAACATTCTTATACTTTTCCAAGCAATTCCTTGAACCGTTGTTTTCGATTGGTCATCGAGATCGATTTTATCAACTATCTTGTTGATGACTGACGGGTCCTATAAGCTTCCTCGATCTTGAAGTGAATTATTTCGTTGATCGGTGTGATCTTGATTCGATTTTTATTGATTCGTCTATTTGTTGAACTGTCAATCTGACTTGGAGATATAGAATGATCCTCCAAATTCTCCACTGAACATTCTAGGGTCCTTCCAGATCGGACCCTGAAATAAGCGTTGGCTCTATTTCTGTTTTGTTTCATGTCGTTTTGTATTGATTCGATTATGTACATTTTTCTCAGTGTGCATTCATGTTGTTGTGGTTTTTTTTAAATTTTTAACAACTAACGAGTTACCGCGGTGTGACTCGTCAATTGATGTTATATTTAAATAAGCTTGTACTTATTAAGGGAATCTAAGTCTGCCTAGAACAACCATGTCATGTCCGCTGAAAAATTCAATTGAATAATATTTCGTGCCCATCAAGCATTCACATGAGAGTCCTTCTATGATCGTGAATCTGATATTTTGTACATCCAGGATGCCATCTAATCCTTTGAAGGAACATGTTAAAATGGCGTCTCCTTTCACTTCCATAAGTGTTGTGAAGCTGAAGTGGCGTTGGTCTTTTTGATTTTTCCACTGTAAACCTGATGTTGGTGCGTTTCATTTGTCTATTGTTCTTTTTGAAATAGTTGAGAAAGCTGCGCCGGTATCCAGAAGTACGGGAGTTTTGACCCTGATTTTTACTATTCGATTTTTCTTTAAGAAGCATTGACGTAACATGACTTTCCTTTCCATCCAGCTTGTGCATCATACGTCGCTGTTGGACCTTGGTCCACAATATTACAAGACCCTACCTAGGCAATTAAACGAACGTCCATCCCTATCTCGGACGTTCCATTAGACTCCACATCGTCATAGAATCTTCCATTATGACGTTGTCCCGAATTCCCTACATGGCTATCGTCATAGCCACCCAAGTCGCGTGCTCCGACTGATGCTCATCTTTATCTTTACATACAATAATATTTACAGGAATTCATTGGTTAACGAGCTAATAATTACATTTTCTTATATCCACTGCCTAGTCAATTCTGATTGAATTAACTTGTTCGTTGTGATCTCCTTGGGTTTCTCCCAAATAAACTCGACAAGTCCGTCTAAAATGACCATTCTTGCCGCATCGCCAGCATTTGTTGTCGCGATTTCCATATGTTCTATCACCCATATTTGTTGTATTTCTATAAGTTTCTTTCACCCGTATTTGCCGTAGGTCTATTAATTCTGCCCTCCATTTCCATTATCTTACTCTGTAAAGATGTGATGTCAAAAGATGTTGCTTGATTATTCATGGCGTTTCTAGTTTCCTTGCTGCTCTGATCATTGCGCTCTGAAGCTCAGTAAACTTGATGTCACCACTGTGATTTTTTTCGATCTAAATTCTTTGAGTGTTTTTCTTCTGCCTCAGTCATCGCAGCCAGAGTAAGTTTAAGATACATGTTTCTGATAGAACCAAGGTCTTTTTTCTAACTGGTCGGGAGTATTCCCCGATGAGTATAACAGTAAGGTTTTTAAACGTTGGAAATATGTTAGAATATTTTCGTCGGGTCGGCGCCGTGTTTTATGGAACTCGAGCGCTTGATTGGTCGAGGGTTCCAACGATCAATTCGACTAATTTTCCGACGGAAGTTACCGATATCTCCTGTTCTCTGATCTCTGGATAAAATTCTGAGACATACAAGTACTCGCTAGGAGCGTCATAAGAATCAAGTGTTCGGATCTCCTTCTGTTCCATGTTTCTTTGTTGCCAAGTGTGTCGAGCCAGGCTCCAAACGTAAGAGATGCTCTAAAAATCCAATAGAGTTTGGATCCCATTTGGCATACCGAATTTCAAAGGGTTCATGCTAGAAGCGCGTTAGTGGCTACTGGTTGACCTGTCATTATCAGTGGACTACCGACGTTGTTCGGTTTCGAAATTTCTGGTTCATCGTCCGAGCTCTCGACCATTCCATTTTAATGACGGGACCCTTGTACGGGGAGCTTCTTTTTCTTGAGTTTGTAGATGATGTTTACACTCAGTTTTCAATTGTCTACCTTGCTGTTTTACATGCTGTACGTCCATTTGCGTGGTTGATTTTTGATGTTCCAATTGTTTGAATTTTTTCCTTGAGATTTTAATCTGCCATCGTGTTCTTCGATTGTGGATTCTTTCTCTTTATCTCGGAATGTAATTTTTTTACAGTGTCTTTGGTGATTTCCTTGACCTCAGCGAGTTGATCCTCTTTTTTTTGTAGTTAGTACGAATTTCGTTAGTAGCTTTGTGCTCTCAGAAGTCGGAAAAACTCTGCTTTGCTTGGCAAGTTCTGGACGAGGGTTTAAGATTATCTATTTCTGTGGTGTTATTAATAAAAGTTCCTCGAGCTCTGTCCAAATCTTGTTTTTGTTTCACGATCCGATCTAATCTTGATTGAGCAGATATGATCTCTCCCTGGGTCTCGTGTTATGTTCGAATTGCTTGGCAATCTTGACACTCATTGCTGATGCGTCAGTAATTTTGCTTTCTAGTGTGCAAAATTGTGTGCGAACATTTTTTTATATTTTATAAGGTGTTTTTACAAAAGGTTCGAAATTCGAAATGAAGTGATCACAAAATGCCTAGAATCACTTACTCCGCAAAACATATAAAAGTTGAAAAGAGTGAATTTGAGAAATTCAATCTTGAAAATGACGTCATTCGTGAACGCCACTAAGTAATTTGGTAATCCAAATGTGTAGCAAATCTCAAAACAAATTCGCGATATTGGGCATTTTCCGGGGGC
>SCLH01000079.1:174414-194641 GCA_004367855.1 Oikopleura vanhoeffeni | reverse complement strand
CATTTTATTCTCCAGTGTGCATTATGTTGTTGTGTTTTTTAAATTTTTAACAACTAACGAGTTACCGCGGTGTGACTCGTCAATTGATTGTATATTTAAATAAGGCTTGACTTATTAAGGGAATCTAAGTCTGCTAGAACAACCATGTCATGTCCGCTGAAAAATTCAATTGGATAATATTTCGTGCCCGATCAAGCATTCACATGAGAGTCCTTCTATGATCGTGAATCTGATATTTTGTACATCCAGGATGCCATCTAATCCTTTGAAGGAACATGTTAAAATGCGTCTCCTTTCACTTCCATAAGTGTTGTGAAGCTGAAGTGCGTTGGTCTTTTTGATTTTTCCACTGTAAAACCTGATGTTGGTGTGTTTCATTTTGTCTATTGTCTTTTTAAAAGTTGAGAAAGCTGCGCCGGTATCCAGAAGTACGGGAGTTTGACCTGATTTTTACTATTCGATTTTTCTTTAAAAGCATTGACGTAACATGACTTTCCTTTCCATCCAGCTTGTGCATCATACGTCGCTGTTTGGACCTTGGTCCACAATATTACAAGACCCTACCTAGGCAATTAAAACGAACGTCCATCCCTATCCGGACGTTCCATTAGACTCCACTCGTCATAGAATCCTCTCCATTATGACGTTGTCCCGAATTCCCTACATGGCTATCGTCATAGCCACCCAAGTCGCGTGCTCCGACTTGATGCTCATCTTTATCTTTACATACAATAATATTTACAGGGAATTCATTGGTTAACGAGCTAATAATTACATTTTTCTTATATCCACTGCCTAGTCAATTCTGATTTGAATTAACTTGTTCGTTGTGATCTCCTTGGGTTCTCGACCAAACTAAACTCGACAAGTCCGTCTAAAATGACCATTCTTGCCGCATCGCCAGCATTTGTTGTCGCGATTTCCAAATGTTCTATCACCCATATTTGTTGTATTTCTATAAGTTTCTTTCACCCGTATTTGCCGTAGGTCTATTAATTCTGCCCTCCATTCCATTATCTTACTCTGTAAAGATGTGATGTCAAAAGATGTTGCTTGATTATTCATGGCGTTTCCTAGTTTCCTTGCTGCTCTGATCATTGCGCTCTGAAGCTCAGTAAACTTGATGTCACCACTGTCGATTTTTTCATCTATAAATTCTTTGAAGTTCGTTTCTTCCTGCCTCAGTCATCGCAGCCAGTAGTTTAAGATACATGTTTCTGATAGAACCAAGGTCTTTTTTCTAACTGGTCGGGAGTATTCCCCGATGAGTATAACAGTAAGGTTTTTAAACGTTGGAAATATGTAGAATATTTTCGTCGGGTCGGCGCCGTGTTTTGGAACTCGAGCGCTTGATTGTGCGAGGTTCCAACGATCAATTCGACTAATTTTCGACGGAAGTTACCGATATCTCCTGTTCTCTGATCTCCTGGATAAAATTCTGAGACATACAAGTACTCGCTAGGGAGCGTCATAAGAATCAAGTGTTCGATCTCCTTCTGTTCCATGTTTTTTGTGTTGCCAAGTTGATGCCAGGCTCCAAACGTAAAGAATGCTCTAAAAATCCAATAGAGTTTTGGATCCCATTTTGGCATACCGAATTTCAAAGGGTTCATGGCTAGAAGCGCGGTTAGTGGCTATGGTTGACCTGTCATTATCAGTGGACTACCGACGTTGTTCGGTTTCGAAATTCTGGTCATCGTCCGAGCTCTCGACCATTCCATTTTAATGACGGGACCTTGTACGGGGAGCTTCTTTTCTTGAGTTTGTAGATGATGTTACACTCAGTTTCATTGTCTACCTTGCTGTTTACATGCTGTACGTCCATTGCGTGGTTGATTTTTGATGTTCAATTGTTGAATTTTTTCCTTGAGATTTTTAATCTGCCCATCGTGTTCTTCGATTGTGGATTCTTTCTCTTTAATCTCGGAATGTAATTTTTTTACAGTGTCTTTGTGATTTTCCTTGACCTCAAGCGAGTTGATCCTCTTTTTTTTGTAAGTTCAGACGAATTTCGTTAGTAGCATTGTGTGCTCTCGAAGTCGGAAAAACTCTGCTTTGCTGTAAGTTCTGGACGAGGGTTTAAGATTATCTATTTCTGTGGTGTTATTAATAAAAGCTCCTCGAGCTCATGTTCCAAATCTTGTTGTTGTTTCACGATCCGGTCTAATCTTGATTGAGCAAATATGATCTCTCCCTGGGTTTCCTCGTGTTTATGTTCGAATTGCTTGGCAAATCTTGACACTCATTGCTGATGCGTCAGTAATTTTTTGCTTTCTAGTGTGCAAAATTTTCTTCCAGCTCTTCTCCAGTTGCGAGAAATTCTGCCGTATCGCGAATGTCGTTGATGATAGACAAAAAGATTCAGATTCTCTATCTAAATCTACATCGAATGAACTACAGGATATTTTTTTTTGTTAGATTTGTTGGCTTCTCAAATACGATATCATCCAAACCGCATCGCTTCAAAGCACTGACCCTGTTTTGGCAATTACATCTTTATTAGTAAAAAATCTGCAAACGATGATCATATCGATGTAAATTGTGGCGGTTCCCACATCCAAAAGGTTGAATTGGTCATAGCCATTTGACGCTCGTTTCCATTATTGATGACTTGTTTGAATCTTAGAGTTATCGGATGTCATATGCAAAATCCATTTAAAGACGAGTCATAGTGTATCCCAATTTTTGATTCTTCAGTGATCACCACCCATGGGTTTTAGAACCTACTTTGAGACAGCGTTATTTGCTTTCAAAAAACATTTACTAATTTCGCGGATTGTTTGATGTTAATTGTCTTTCTCTAAGAAATTAGAGTACTCTTCTCCTGCTCGTTGAATAGTGTGGCTCAAGAAAACTGGGCCTCTCTAAATTACACACATCCGTCCGTCTGTTAAAAAATCCACTTCTGTTTTTAAGTATCAGCGGGTTCGACGAATATCAAACACAAATGTTTGCTGGATGGCTTGCACAATAGAGGAAAAGATTAACAGTTTTCCTGTTATAGTTTATTGATGTAAAAAGAAGCTATGTATGCTTCCTGCGCCTGACGTATATACATAAGTACAGACGCAGGAAACAACAAGTCTAAGTGACTTGTGACCGAACGGGCGGACGGACCTTGCAGTCGGTCGCCGGATTGCGCAAACGGCGGAACGGCAACAGGCGTACGAAATGACGTCATGTGTCGAACAATTTTTTTAATTTTATAAGGTGTTTTACAAAAGGTTCGAAATTCGAATGAAGTGAATCACCAAAATGCCTAGAATCAATTACTCCGCAAAACAAAATAAAAGTTGAAAAGAGTGAATTTGAGAAATTCAATCTTGAAAATGACGTCATTCGTGACGCCCACTAAGTAATTTGTAATACAAATGTTGTACAAATCTCAAACAAATTCGGCGATATTGGGCATTTTCGGCGATATTGGCACATTCGGCGATATTGGCCCTAGAATTATTTCAGCTAAAAATCATAAAATTGCGTAGGTTTTTCTCTGCAATTTTGGCAAATTCGGCGATATTGAGCCGGCGATATCGGGCCCTCCCTGTCATCTTTTGTCTTCTATCGCGATGATTAACTTCCACTGTGTCAGAATGCGTCATTATTTACGTAGATAGCATCGTGAATCGGACTTAAGGGGGTACTGGTCGCTGGAATTGACTTTTCAGGATGAGAAATCAGCCTAACCGAGAAACTATGGGACGACTTTTTTCCGAACATCCTGAGATACGTACCAGTACAAGTGTGTCTCGACTAAATCAAAATCTAAAAGCAGCTCAAATTATAACATATCCCGTATGACTTATAAACTTAGGGCCTCTAGTTTTTTTCAAAAATCACTTCAGTTTTTCTAGAAATTGCAGAAAACTACCGATTTTTTCGATTTTTAGCTTTTTTTTCACCAAAAATCTATCTCCTCCTAGGTTATAGTTTGGAATCCACTCGAATTCCAGCAAACACTAGCACAGAACAAATAGAAACTCCTCTAAAAGCTTTTTTTTGATAATTTGGTCGGTAGTAGACTTCGTTATCATCCCAAATCAATTTGGACCATTTTCAAAGCCCTAAATGCCTCATAAAACCAGCGACCAGTACCCCCTTAACTGCTTCCCACAACACCTGCAAAACTGTCCCCCCCTCCAATTACTCATGTTCAACTTTATTGGTCGTCTGAATGCGTAGGTGGTAATTTGACTATTTTTGGAAAGATAATTATGACTCGTTTTGCCGCCTAGGCAGGAGTAAGTGTGATATATATTGCCTTATCGAGTCGAAGTTACTATTCAAGTGCCAATCGTTATGGCAAAAAAATCAACGCACTTTTTCTGGCAAAAACAGGAAGAAAATCTATAGAAAGACGCGAGAGCGCAAAATTTAAATTTTAAGTTTGAAATGTTATCTCGGAGATTCATGGTTATAAAGAGGTTTTAGGAAAATATAGACAATAAACTCAGGGGATTCAATTTAACACAAACACGATCCCTTATCAGGTTCAAATCAGATAGTGAATATAATGGAAATTTCTTATTTTTAGTAAGGGCTTTAGAAAAATTCGTAAAAGATGATGCAAACTGCATTTCTTATAAATATGCTGGGGATTTTGATCAAACAATTGGTGGTGAATGTGACAATTGGCCAAGCAGTGCTGTTTTCAGATATCCAAAATCAAATTTTATTGATGAAAATGGAATTTTTCATAATAAATGTCGTCAAATAACCGATACAATTCCTCTTGAAGTCGAGGTGGCACAGGAAATGGTCCTATGTTGCAATTAATAGGATGAGAAAAAATCAATGTGTCATGATTACACACTATCAATGATAGTTATCATCCAAATTAAGTTTTTGCCTCTTTTAATTTTGATTTCAGTTATTTTTTATATTCATTAAAAAATAGCCAGAAAGAGATATGATATGAAAAATGTGCAGGTCAAAAATCTAGGCAAAAATCAGGATAAATCCGTTAATATGAGTTATATGATATAACTTATATCTCTTTAACGGATTAATCCTGATTTTTGCCTAGATTTTTGACCTGCACATTTTTTTTGAGTCAAATTTATTGTATTTGATAAAATATCCTGATCCTAATTTTTCGTAGACACTACTGGACAGACCATCCGCAAATTTAATTGTTTTTGAATCTTTTATATTTTATCAAATACAATAAAAAAAATATAAATACAATAAATTTCACTAAAAATGATGTGCAGGTCAAAAATCCAGGCAAAAATCTGGATAAATACGTTAAAGAGATTTAATTTGCTAGAATATGTAGATTATGACGCGAAACCTATCGCGCCAACAATTACAACCTACACACATAACCTATATGGTTATGATAACGATATTTGGTTCAACTAAAAATCCAAATAATTTAGTCGCTTGATGCTTTGACAACTACCCTTTCAAGTATCAATAGGCTTGGTATATCAATTATCAATATGCTTCATCATATAAAATAATATTTTTTCTTCTGATAGAGATCATTTTCGATTTAGTCCTAAAAAAGTAGACTTAAACCATCTCAAAGTGTTATAAAAATTCATCAGTAACAGAATGTAATCTTCCAAATTGCGACGAAAAATGTGATTCGAGCGCGTTTGTTTGTTCTACTGGAGAATGCATTGATCCAAGAAAAGTGTGTGATAGATACCCTGATTGTCCACTGCGAGATGACGAAACAAATTGTCCGCCATTTAATTCTCTAAAGCCATTGCTTAAAAAATTCGATGACAATTTGATGAAAATCAGTTTGAATGAATTATTAATAGGTAGCGTGTTTACCATTCGATTTTGGGTCAAATTTTTTTGCACATTTTTTTCAGTTGCATGAAAATACTTAGAAAATTATTGAAAATTACTCAAAACAGTGTAGTATGACACCTTCTATCTAATATATATATGCCAAAAAACTGGTGGTAACAAAAGTCAACAAGGCGGTTATTTGAATAAAACAAATAAATTCGGACCAAATGGCCATCCCTTTTTTCTAACTTTTAAATTTTTTTCTTGAAAAATCAAGGTTTGAGAGCCTAAAAATCATAAATTTCGAATAATTTTTTTTTACAAAACTGTGCTGATTTAACTAAGAAACAGCGCTAAAGCAAAAATTACCTATCAGGCAATTTTTAAATAATTAAATACTGAATATACAAAAATCGCTATATTTCGATCACGTAACGACCAAATTTTTTTTAATAATTTTTCACTTCAATTTGATATATTGTTTCCCCAGAAGAAGTTTCATAACGACCCACCCAGTATTTATATGAGACAATTTCAATGATGGACACGCTTTTAATAGGAACATTTATAATTAAAAAAGAACTGATGGAAAGTCATTTATTTTTTTATTGTTCTGAATTAAAAGAAAATATCGAAATTTTTAACTTCATGGCAAATTCGTCGTTTCATGAGTTATCTTTTCTTCAGTACTCGAAATCAGGAAAATTTGATAGAATTGATTTTGGTTGTACAGTTGGAAATGGGTAACCAACAAATAAGAGTTGAAAATTTCGACTCGAAATAGACGTGTAAGATCCTCATCAGTGATGAGTCATCACGCAAAAAAGCGGGAGAACTAATCAGCGACTCTAAAACATGACTAAGCCCACGGACCTTCTAAGGCGGTTCCCGGAAAATCTCGAAAACAAGTTCAGACCGTTGTCTAGGTAATACCGGATTAGAATCGATCGTCCGAGCATTTGTTGAGATCAAGCGAGGTGTTAAGCACCCCACGTGCCACGATTCGTCGATTGTCCCCACGTTTCTTTGCAAAGAAAATCAAAGCGAGGTGTTAATTCCTATTAAGGGGGTAGCAGCGATGTGGCAGACTGCCGTCAATTTAATTTATGAAAATAATTAGTTGGTTTATTTTTTTGTGCTTGTTATCGTTACTGAACCAGAATAAATGGTATCAGCTCATTAAATCATTTTTTATCTATTTAAGGAAAGATTGAGTTTGAACTTTTATTTTTGAATTCGTAAATTTTCAAAAAAAATCAAAATATTATTAAAATTTCACGCATTTTCACCCAATTTTTTTTTCTAAATTGTGAATAAAAACGAAAAAATAGCCACTTAACTTTTTCATGCATGTTTACATATTTTCTGAATGCTGTTTAAAAATCATAACATGTTCATTTGGTCATTTTTTGTCGACTTTTTTTTTAGAATGTTATGAAAAATTTAGCAAATCAAATCCAAAATTTTTTACAGCAGGTCCGCGTATAGAGAAAAGTTTTTGTCGCTCAAAACTTCACCTATAAGCCGGATTTACATATACGCCGGACGGCTGGGAAGATACGCTCTGATTGGTTAATAAAACAAGATCTAGAATTTATAATGTAGTTAAGGGTAGTCAAGATCGAAGAATTAAGGCTGATGTGTTGCTCCATTTTTAATCACAAATGCGAAGTGACGGTTTTCAAACCAAAAAACTACTTTTCGATAATTGACTCAAGCAGTAATTTGAATTTAGTTTCTAGAATAAATTTTATTGATTTTAGTCGAACAAATAATTAAATAAAATTTGATTAAAAATGAATTCTAAGAAAAAAAGAGTACCAGTGGTACTGTACCACCTAAAAAAGATCACATATCGCTTATAGAGATTAAAAGTCCTAGAAAATACGTCAGAAATCCCAAAGCTACTGGGGCCGTTATTGTTGTAATTATTTATGAAGAACTGATCGAAGTATCACAGACTCGACTATAAGAATCAAAAAACGAAAAAAATTAATATCATGATGGATTATCATCTTAATTAAATTCAGGGCAATTTTTAGGACTAATATGGAGCAGATAAATTGTAAGTTTTTATATTGAAAATTTCGGCGTTCTACCGTAGTTTGAGGACTTACTAAGAAGAAAAAACAGAAACTCGAGTTTAAATCTCCTTGAAAAAATCATCGCCGAATCAGTTGTGTATGTCTGGTATCTATTTGATTTCCGTATTTCAACCGATGGAAGGGTCAATCGATATCGTTTCTGAACTACTGATGATAATTACAACACTTGCTTGTGACACCGGTTTGTGCCATTTGGCACGCCAATTTATGAAAAATTTATTTTTTTCGTAAAAAATCTATATAAATTGCGGGTGTAATAGGCTACTTTACTTTAAAAAATCAGGACATTTTTCCATATTTAAACTCAATGAAGGTCAATTTTTTTTCCTATAAAGCTGTTTTTTTAATTTTCATGGAAAAAACTTCATATAAAGAAAATCCCACATCGGGTCAAGTGGAAATCAAGAGTTGTAATGAAGTGTTTTGATATTTTTACAGATACTTAAGTAGTGAGAAAATTAAAAGTAAATCGTTTGCAAGAATAAACACTTTTATTGAATAAAGAATAGAAATAAAAAAAATTTCACATTTTTTTCAAAATCACTCCGAAAAAATTACCAATCGCCACATACGCTGCTTCCCCCTTTAAGGGTATCCCGGTCCGCCTAATTTGAATATTCTCGATAAATATTAGCCAAACAAGCTTCAGAGGATATTATCTCAGATTAGCCAGTTTTGTAGAGACTAAGCTTGCGATCATAATGTGCCAAAACTTTTTTTGTAAATGTTAACACTCCGTGACACATAGTGAAACAGCAGACTAACGCAAAACAGAAAATCTATCTCCTCCAGGTTTATTAGAAAAGAACCTTAAATTTTAATACAACCCTGTAATAATTACATTCAAAACTTTACAGTGGCGTTTTTTGTCGATAAGTGCTATATTTTTCTAGAACACAGGAATAAAAACACCGTTTTTTTGGACATGACACCTCGAAAAATCTATCTCCTCCCAGGTTAATTGCAAATTAGCTCAAATTTGCAAAAGCTAGTTCAAACAAATAGAAACTTTCTAAGTGGCGTTTTTTTGCAATTTTGACCCCAAACTCAAAATATAATTTTTCAAGGTCACGTGGAAAATTTCCGAAAAAAAATGTGCTTCGATTTTTTCGAAAGTAGGCTCAAAAGAAAGCTGGGGAAAACTGAAGAGAAAGTTGGTTCACTTCAACCGAATATTTGAAGTTTTAGTGGTCAAATTGACACAAACGTTATTTTTGAACATGAATTAATTTGAGAACTTTACTTAAAAAAATCGAAAAACCGCAAAATTTTCGGAAAATTTTTTTTGTTTGCGATTTGGAAGTTGTCTTATGGTCAATAACATAAACAATGATTTGATCATTTTTTATGACATAATAACTGCAAAAAATGTAGGAACCGTACAAAGCTGGTAAAGCTTAAAGTTATGAAATAATTGCTAAAAATGGTCCAAAATGTTCCTAATTTTTCGGTTAAAAAAGCGGCAACTATCGGAAACCATGCCTCACTCAACTTTCATATAAAAGTTGCAGACAAATTTTACAAGTTTTTTACAAGTTAACAAAAAATCGATTTTGTAGAGACCTGACAGATTAATAAGCATAATGATATACTGTATACATGGCGTCTATATACAGTATACATAGGAATTATTCGATGAAAAGTTTGCCCAAATTTCATTCATTGTTGCAACGATCAAAATTTGAATTAATCGCTGCTACAAATGATATTTTTTGAGAATTTTGACTTTCAATGCATATTTTGAAAGAAACGCATTTATAACTAATTGATTGGTTTTTTTCAACAAATTAAACCTTTTTTGTATTTAAGGGGGTGTTCATGTCTGATTTTCAATTTTTCAGAACTAAATTATGATGAATTGATCGAAATTACATTTTGTAGACATCTCGGAGCAATTTGGTGCACTCTGATGGCCTTAAGTCTTCATAAAATCATATATAAAAGGGGTGTTCATGTCTGATTTGCAATTTTGCAGAGCTAGTTTAGGAAAATCTGAAGCTTGAGCAATAATTCCAAAAATGTCAATTTGTAGACCTAGCTTTCATCTTGTGAAATCGAAGGTCAAACTCAGATTTTGATGACTACACCAATCGTCGTAACAGGAGGTCACTTCGCGAAATTTCAAAATCTATCTCCTCCGAGACCATATATTTGCAGTGAGCGGTTTTTCATTTCGATGACTGAATTTTCCTAGCGGTCCAATAAACCGACGATTTTTGGCCGTTTTCTACGATTTTTGGCTTAAAAATCTATCTCCTCCGAGGATTAGTTTCAAAATGGGGCCAAATTGTTTTAAAGCACACCTTGTTGTATTTTGAAGGATTGCAGTGGCGTTTTTCCCAAATTTCGATGCAGACTTGAAAATATGATTTTTCGAAAAAAAAATCGAAAACTTTCGAAAAAAAAATGTGCTCCGATTTTTTCGAAAGTAGGCTCAAAAGAAAGCCAGTGAAACAATGATCAGAAAGTTGGCTTACGTCAAGTCGATATTTGGAAGTTTTAGTGGTCAAATTCGAGCAAACCTCATTTTTTAACTTCATCTTTTAAAAAATACTTAGAAAAAAATGNAAAAAATGCGAAAATTTCGAAAAAAAAATTTTGATGATTGGGTTCTTAGTACACTTAATTATCACCCCGTATCAATTTGGAGCATTTTTAATGCCTCTGAGGCCTTTATTAAATCAGACATGACCACCCCCTTTAGGAGGTACCCCTTATGGGAAAACACGATTTTGTGTTTTTTGAGGGCAAATATCTTAAAGACTACACATTGTCGAACCAAATAGTTAAATACAATGTAATATTTAAGCAAAAATCTCACATCCAAAATTATAATTAAAGATCACTGATTGCTCCACCAATCAGGAAAGAGCTTCAAAATAGAGTCATATTTTGTCGCAAAAAGCCTATTTCTCCGTGATTTTATTAACCACGAAACACGTACACAGGTCTGTTACTATCGTTTCCATAATTTTGAAATAAATTCGCTCCAGAATAGCCAAAAAACTTTTTTTGGGCTGATTTTGAGGGTTTCGCGCAAAAGTCTATTTCTCCCTTGATTTTTAGTAGCACATTTCAAACGTGAATAAATCAAAAGCTAGTGAGTTCGTGGATAGCTGTTACTATCGAAACCTAAATTTCGATGATTTTTTCACTTCCAAAACTGTACTTCTAATTCCTGAAAATCCATAAATTTTGATTAAAATGCTTATAATCAAGACAAGATACAAAGTACAAGATACATGTATTTCCAAAATGATTAAAAAGTACTTTCCTAACGCTGTATTATCCATATTTTCAGAAAAAAATATAAGAATAAAATTCTGAAATGTTTTTGTTCGAGCCTCAATTCATGAAGGGTACCCCTTAAAGCTTGACTGTATAAATGTAAGAAAGATGGAAAATGTCCGAATTCGAGAGAAATTATTACGAACGACATAAAAATGGCTTGGGGCTAGTCGTGGATTGGTCGAGAAATAGTTTCGTTGGAAATAAGCGCGTTCTATTGGTCGCTTATTTGTTCTTAAATTTAGCGTTCTCTATTTAACTGGTCTAGTATGTTATGTAAAGTCTAGTACTTTTTGCGAAGGCAATTCCCATTGACATCTTTTTTGCTTAATCCCCATGCGGCACAAAAATTACCCTTATTTTTGTGTTCGGACGACCGAGGAAGGGTCCTAAGCTCATAATCCCTCCCGCGAATTCTGAAAAAATGCTCGGACGGCTGATGATCATCCGGTAATACCTATTACTAACAGGTAAAAAATTTTAAATATGAAATATATTACCTAATACTAAGGTATAATATTTCACATTATTAATATACATGTATGATATTAAAAATATGATATCAAAAATTTGAAATTTTTTCAAAAAAATTAAAATCTATGCTTTTTTTTAACAATTCATCAAATTATGTTTAGAATTAATTTCTGAGAACAAATATTTATTCTCATCAATTGACGATTTGCCATATATATTAAATTTATCTGACAATATCACTGAGCTGATAATTATTATTTATGACAACAATCTTTTACCATTTGCAGAACCGCATTTTTCCAATCTTCAAAAATTAGTCAAACCGTTTCTTGCAGCCTTCAAAACATTCGAAACAGATTGCATTTTTAATATTCAAAGTGATGTCTTTACCCATGATGGACTCGGTGGAAATGAGCAATATTATTATGATGAAATTTGCATTTATAAGATCAAAAATAGGAAATGGTCTTTCAAGTTATTATTTTTCCACGACTAAATTGAACCATTCGAATTTGAACTCACTAGCATTATTAAAAAAATTTACTCACAAGCGCCAAAATTTAAAAAATAAACTTTGTTTTATGTGAATTAGTGACTATGTTAAAGCTCTGACTCTACGCTTGAACTTGAATATGAAATTGAAGAAATGAAGAATATCAAAACATCACAACAAAACTGTATCGATTCTCTAATAATCTTAACTAATAGTTAGGGATACAAATTAAACATTTTTTTAATTAAAAAAATTTCTTTCGATATAAATAGAACAATTTTGGCTTTTTTGATCGATAGTAACCGTTTTTCATAGATTTATTATAAATAAACAATAGTTTTTGTAAATTGGTGAGTTTCTTTTTGAAACAAACACCTGGTTCAGCGAGCTGATAGCATTTTGTGATAGCGGTAAGTCTAGTGGAGGGTTGCGAGTGTTAGAGTGGGCTGGTAGGAGCGTATCGCTACAAAACGCCTGGCTCGAATAATAATTGAGTGAATTAAGCTTGAGGTGTAAAATAAACATCCTGGCATAACATTTTTCGAGGAACAGGTTAAAAAAAGAACACAGTATAATTTTTAAGACTCGTTGTTAAATGAAAAATATATAATGTAATTGATAATGAAGAGAAAAACGTTGAAATTTATAGATTATTTTCTGGATTTTAGTTTGTCCAAATCTCATCCTGCAGCTGTTTAATTAAGATTTTATCAGGCGAAATATCGAATCGTTAGCTCACCCCCCCCCCCCCCCCCCCCTCGGTTGAATTTTTTGAAAATTAAAATTTTGGATTTTTAGCATCTGCAGCTCTTTTTCTCGGCAGTTAAATTTTGAAATTTTCATTCGAAGAATTTTGAGTTCATTTTTTTT
This sequence comes from Oikopleura vanhoeffeni, assembly GCA_004367855.1. Lineage (NCBI taxonomy): Eukaryota > Metazoa > Chordata > Appendicularia > Copelata > Oikopleuridae > Oikopleura > Oikopleura vanhoeffeni. Next base: position 181,663 of record SCLH01000079.1, on the reverse strand, counting down.
CCGCTTTAATTTTGAATTGAAATTTGATTTTAATTGAATTTCAAAGCCAAGGGGTAGTGTCCGCAAAAAAGGTGGCCTGAATATCTGATAAAGTACTAAACCACCCTCAAAAAACGATTGGTGATGGTCTCGTCGTAAATACCACTTTTCTAAGATTATATACTGTATTTTTATAAAGTCAGACAAAAAACCACCGCAATATTTTTGCTCATTGAGAATCCGCTCAATTTGACACATGAATGAAGTTGATCGNGTCCAAACTTTAATCAAAATTATTTTTGCACCTCAAGCTAAACTCCCCAATTTTTACCCGAGAATAACTCGAGGAAGGTTACCAGACTACCGCTATCACAAAAACCATCTCTCCTGATGATAAGCCAAAATTGTTCTACTAGTATTTAAAAAATATAATCTTTTTGGTGATGCTGCGCATCCCCAAAACGATTATATTGTATAAAATAGAACTTTTGAAACTTTTCGACGTTATTTCTAGCCAGTTAAAGTCGCAATTTTCATCAAAACTTGTAATTGTGAAACTGTTGAAAATTTCAATCCCTATTTTAGCAATTCTCAAAACATTGGACACAATTTATGTGGAAAAAATTCCGATGAAAAATTTGATTTAAAATTTGATGATCTGACACTTCTTCTCATATCTGACAGAGCCGGAAAATATGATTTACTTGAAAATGATATCAAAAACTTTAAAATGAATACAAAAAATGCACCGTTGGAATGTTGTGCTAGTGATTGCGATAGTAATGTAAAATGTGACTGTCCAAATGATCTTGGATTTTTTATCGCAAAAATTTCGAAAAATTCAAAAAAAGAAGTTCGAAAAATCGAGAAGACTATTGCAGATTTAACAAATTGTAATTCACAAGACAACAATACGACTGGGATGTCGGAATCTTGGACCAGCTGGATGAGTGCCTCTGAACCAATCGGAGTTCAGGAAAATGTCACATTTCTTCTCAGAACCTGTATATTTTTCGACAGTTTTATTTTTAACCATAAGAAACGTAATCGGTGAATAAGGTCTTTAATTTTTAAATATAAAAACCAAACCTAAAATAAAATTTTTCAAATTTGGTAGGAATTAATCTTTGTATATTCTTTGGCAATAAGTAGCCTTGTATTTTTTGAGTGACCTTTTGAGGCCAATTTGCAACAAATAAGATTTCTGGCATTATTGAGAATATTTGAATTTTTTTAAATTTGGGATAAAATGGGGATGGCAAAGAAATTCTATCCTTTCCCATCCCCGATCCCATCTCATCTCTAGTTACCCCTATTCGTCTTACAAACGTAGTAAAGACCTTTGAATATCGATTATTAAGTAACATGCTTATAATGAAGCATATATATTTGTGACTTGGTGCAATAGATTGGAGGTGTTTATATTGCTGGCGGTGAATTTGAAAATGTATCGGATCTCCGTTCAAAGTACGATTTTTGTGACGATGAAAACGTGATTAATGTAGAATGTCGGTCAAAATTTTCAAATTCTACATTATACGATTCGAGCATAAAGTGCGATAAAACTGGACTAAAATGTTTGAACCGTCAGTTAGGTGGACAGCTGTAAGTACATAATTAATTTATGGCGCCAAAAAGCGAAAATTTGAATATATTGTAGGTGCGATGACTTCGAAATCAGATTTTATTGTGTTTGCGATCCTCTATCAGTGTATTCAAATTTACATGGAGAATGTAAATCAGGCACTTGGCATAAAATGTAGTAAGGTCTCTTAAAAATGCATTTATGTAAAAAAGCCTTTTGTAACAAAAACTACTAGTAAAGTCATCTGTTTTGTAGGGTTTTAGCTGGACTAGGTCTTCGGTTATAAATATTTTTTGGTCAAGTCACGTGAGAAATGAAGAGGCCAATCAGGCGCTCGAAAATTCGGAGTAGGGAAAATTAGGAGAATTAAATAAGAACTCAATCAAATCGTTACTAAAGTCGTCCACTTCGAATTAAAAAAAAATCCAAGATTCAAAAAAAATTATGCAACAAAATTGTGAACACAACTTCTTTAATAAACGAATAAGCTTTCTTAGAAAATTTTTGAGTCAAAAAATACTTTTTTCAAACAAGCGGTTTTCAGCCAAAAAAAGGGTGGAGCTCTCAGACCGTCGCTGAAAAGAATGAATACACATATGGGCAAATTGACCAGAAAATCAACAAAAATGAAAAATTTTCTAACCCGATTGGGCTTAAATGTACTGATCTCAACAATGAAGAAACTATCAATTTAAAGCAAGCTGGATTTTATCCGGATTTATTTTGCCTGCCATCAATTGGCTATAAATGTTCCCAAAAAGCACCTTGTCATCCATGTCCCTTCATAAATTTAAAGATTTGGTATTCTTGTGAAACAAAAAATGCCATAAAAGAACCGGTCAAATCGTTAGTAACTTTCGCGCCAGCTATTATTCAAGATCCAGGTAAAATATTTTCCAAGATTATTAATCTAAGATTAAGCGCTAGAGATAAAAAAAAATTCAAAAAAAAATTTAGTACAATGCTACGATTGTGTTGGAATTCAATGCAAACATAGTTCATATTTATCAAACTCAACAATCGGTGAGTGTTTAAATAAAAATTTATTTTATGATAAACGTATGGAAAAATTATTTGGCTTAACTTGAATCAGTGTTGGCCATTTCAAATCATGTTTTCTTGTGATTAAAATCAAAGTCTTTAAAACAGTTATATAAGATTAAAAAAGTATTATTAACCATTGGTGTTTAAAATTCAATTTTAAAATGAAATCCAGTGGTTGAGATTACTTGGCGCCAAATTAAATAAAATAAACTTTGATTCAGGATTTTTTGTTTGAGGCCAAGAAATCGTATCACACCGACAAAAAATAAAATTCAACCTGTAATATTTTAAAAATGTAATTGTACTCAACTTTAACGCCAAAATTTGGAAAATTTAAATTTCCGAAAGAATAGCTCGATTTTTTTGAAATTTTTTCGTCAGAATATTCTTTCGTCACATTTTTTGTCAAACTTTCGTTTTTCGTCAAACTTTCGTTTTTGTCAAATTTATTTTTCTGTGAAACAAGCTGCTGAAAGATAAATTAAAGTTGTGTTGAAAGATAATTACGTATTTGACGAAAATCAAACTTTTGATTTTATTAAATTTGGAAGAAAAACAAAAAATTGAATAAAAATAAAAAAAAAGACGAAAAATATTTTGATGAAAAAACATTATGACGAAAAAAAATTTTCCCGTACATTAATTATTATGTCTTAAAAACAATAAAAAATTATAAAGTTATTTCATTCACCCAAAAAGTAACCTGCGATTCTTCTTGTTGGAGTGTTTCATACTACGATTTCAAACGTGGACGAGTACACGATGAATACGGTTGTGGTGACCCATATTGTGATGCATCTTATCAAAACACAGCATGTTATCGGGGTGATACACGGAACAGTGGAAAAGTATGTGTTAACTGCTGCACAGGAAAGTTGATAAAGAAATTTAAATCGGTGTCTTATTTCATATTGCATTAAAAAAACAATGTGGTGTCAAATTTTGTGAGAAGATTTGAAATAAGAAATTTTAAAAGTCGGAAAATTTGACTTTCGGTTTTCCCTGAAAATATAAATTTCCCTCTAGCGCCACCTTGCGGTCACTTATGACCCCTAGTTCAATAATTGTGCATCTTTTTTTTTGACCACAAAAAATTCTCTAAAATCGGTACCCAATTTTGACTTTTAAAATTTCATATTTCAAATCCTCTGATTTATCTCAATTTTACCAATCATATCAAGTGATGGAGTTCCCAAAACTCTATTTTTTGCACAGTTTAACCCTTCGAAGCATACAAAAAAAAGTTCCGCCGAGACACAATAGCCTTTCAGGAGACTATACTTTGAGCGTTGTTTACAGAAAACTTTTATAAGATAAACCTTCCATTTATCTTATATCAAGTTGAAATTTTGAGTTAAATTTTGGAGAAAAAAATTTTATATTCTAGAAATTTTATGTTTAATTCTAGAAAAAAACGTTTGAAAAGCAAGGTTAATTAAACCACGTGATACTACTTCATGGTAGGCTCCAGGAAATGTATGTTTATCTCAATAATTGCACAGTGCTATGTTTCACTCAATACTTTTGTCTTATTGACTAAATCTGTTGAGAATCAAGAAATATTTTTAAATAAATTCATAATATTCATAAAAAAATCACGTTTTTTAGGAATAAATTGTTAGTTTTCTCGATTTAATGAAATTATTTGATTATTATTATAATATTAAGGCAAATATGGTATAAGAATACCACTTTGGCATAATTTTCACAAATTATATATTTTTTCAAAACTTATAATTTTATCCATACTAATATCAAAATAAGATATTTTGAAATTTCACTCCTTAAAAAAACATTTTTGCTCAAGATATGTCCAGAAGGCTAATTTTTCTTGCAAATTGTACTCAAAACACTTTCCTAAAAACTGGCTTATTTGAAATTTTAATTCCTAATTTGGATCAAAAAGTATTTTTTCGGAAGTAAAACTTAAGCGAAAAATCGCCTTTCAATCAATTCGTCATGAAATTTGAACCCAGTATCCAAAAAAATTTTAGAAAATATTTTTAGATTCACATTGTTGAATTTTAAAATGTATCAAAAGGAGAAGTTTCGGCGATCATTTTTTTCATCATTTTTGGCTAATTTAAAGTGGCTTTAGCCTTTCAAAAGGCTATATGCCTCGGAGGGTTAATTTGAAAAATATCGGTATTTGAAATAATTGAAAAATTTGGAAATTCAAAATATTTGTTAATTTTATATGGGATTATTATTTTGAACAGTCAAGAATATAAAAACATGTAAATAAACGGAGTATACATTTTTGGTCGACAAAATTCAAGTAAAATTCGAATTTACGAGATTTTTCATTGTTTGATTAATTTGTCTATTTTTGCTTTAAACAAGGTGGTTTATGCTATCAAAATGTATTCAAATATGTATTTTGCGGCGTAAAATGATTTATTGCATACGATTTTTCTACAAATTTGTAGTTTTTTGTGCCAAAAATTTTGTCCACCAAAAATGTATACTCCAAATTAACTTATACTGACTAGTAGTTTTATAAAAACTTTATTTGATTAAATTCTTTTATCTGAAAAAATGTTTAACTTTTTAAAAAATTTTTATATTAAAATTTAAATCGTAATTTGACCCCAAAGATTTTTTGAAGCGTATAATTTGCACATTTGTATTTAACTTGTATCAACTTTTTCATAGGAAATCTCTGCAATAACCAATCACTAGATTTATCTGAATTTCTTCACTCAGGAATGACAATCATGAAGTTAAAGGTATCATATTTTATTGTTTTACGATTCATATGTACTCTGTTGGATATTTGAGGTATATCTGGGAATAAAATCAAAATTATTTTAAAATATTGTTCTTTTCAATTTGTATCTTCTATTTCGACCAAATAAAAACCTTGTTTGAAATTTGTGCTTATGTAGAGTTATGTTAACAGTATTCTAATCGCTAGTTATCTGACCGGCAGCTTTGAATGTATCGCACGGGTTAGGTGGCGTTTTGGTGGCGTTCGGAAATAATTCATCGTACGAATAACAGTATTCATTCGGGTTCAGTCCTTCATGATTTTCATGGCAAATAAATGCCCCTCGGCCACCAGTTAACTAAAAGAAGGAAACAAATTATTAATTATAAGTTATTCACAGTAAATAAAATTGAAAGATATTAGGATGCAAAAACTTCAACAACTGGGCAAAATGGTTTTAGGACAACAAATCATTTCGACTTTGCAATATAAAACTTACAATTTTTGTTAGAAACAAAATAAAATAAATCTAATCTGAAAAAGTACTCAAATTACGTCAAAAAAATTTGTTGATAAACTTCAAACTTTTTAAGACTTTTTTCTCATTACAGCAAAGTTCGATTAAAATCACGTGACGTTTTTGGAAAATTTTTGCAGAAAATAAGTACAGTAATACAGTAAAAATTTTCAAAAGAAACGCACAAACGTCATTTTGTCTTAACTCCCGTAGTGTCTTTTGCGCCATCCGTGGCGCAATGGCCTTTAATTGCAATTAAGGACCCTTAATCATGTATGAATGAAAATTTACAAAGTGATTGATCGACTATTTGAATAATTGACGTTTGTGCGTTCTTTCTCGAAAATTTTTACTGTATTACAGTACTTATTTTTTGCAAAAAAAAATTAAATCATCAAAAAAAGCCTCTGAGCGGGACCAGAAAAAAATTCTAAGACTTTTTTCCCATCACACCATAGCCCCAAAATGATCACGTGACCGTATATTCAAGGAATAAGGTTGGCCAAAATAGTACTGTTTTTTCAAAAATTACTTGAATCAATTTTTGAAAGAAGTGAAGTGGGTCTTTAGAAGTTTTTAAGACTTTTTTTCACTACACCAAAGACCAAAAACGATCACGTGACCTTCAAATAAGGAAATAAGGTTTTAATTCAAAGTAAAATTAGTGATCAATTACCGAAAATTTTTTTGGGCCAAAAACACCTATTCAAGGGTTTGCTGGACATAATAATATGTATTCCAAAACACGTCCACGTGTTTTTTTTCCGGAAAATAGTTAATTTGCATATTTCCAAACCGTTATTTTTATATTTTCGTCAGCTGTTTTATTTGGACCTTGGTGTCTGGAATTGTCTTAAACGTTTGAAGTTGACCCTGGAATTTTTTTTGACGTAATTTGAGTACTTTTTCAAATTACTGTAATATGTTTTTCTTTTATAATCACTCAAATCACGTGGAAGACCCCTTAGAAGAATCGTCACGAATTTCTAAGACTTTTATTGCATATTAAATTGGCCTCCGGCTTAAATAGACCATTTCTAGAAGTCCAAACTTCCGGAAAACTGATTACATAATGTGACAGAATACATGGTCTATTGAGATTCAAATTGGCCTTTGGCACAAAAACCAAATTACTGTTTATGAGAGACGAATTCTCGTCGCTCATTCTTATTTTTATCTTTTTAAAGAATCACCAAAATAAATATTATTAATTTATATTTCTCTTATTATTTGCCAAATACGCATTCCCTGCAGTATAACAATAATAATGCGTAGGCGAAAGAAAGAAGAAAGATTGATAAATTATTTTCATGCGCGAGATAATCCATAGTTTTAAAGAATATTATTTTACATGAGAATGGCGATGAAAACATTCCATTTTTTTGCAGATGCAATACCCAAATTGGTGGCGGTT
>SCLH01000079.1:76468-171480 GCA_004367855.1 Oikopleura vanhoeffeni | reverse complement strand
GTGGTGATATATTTTGCCGAGCAATAATCGGAATTTTACAAAAAATGAAAAAATAAAAAAATTTCAAGTCATTTGTTGACGACCTTATTATTCACTGAAAATTTTAAAGTCTACCTAGAGACCCTAAAAAATATATTTGATATTTTCAGAAATCACAATATTCGATTAAATGGCTCTAAATGCGAATTTTTATTTAAACAGCCAAATTTTTAGGTCGAATTATAGATAACGAAGGATATAAAGCTGATCCAGATAATGTTTCGGCTGTAAAAGCCCTGGAGCCCCCAAAATCGCAAAAACAAGTTTCGCAGGCTATCGGTCGTTTTAACTGGTTAAGAGACTTCATTTCATCCAATATCGGAGAAGAAGTCGCAAAATTTTGCTTTTCAGAAATAATTTCGGAACTCAATAAATTAAACAAAAAAAATTCTAAATTTAATTGGACAGAAAAGGCACAAAAATGTTAGGAATTATGTGCCATAATTTAAAATCGAATTGGGAGACATTTTACCGTATGCTCGAAAAGCTCATAATATAAATTTTAATAAAGCCATTAAGTGCTCACCACATTTCTGCATTTATNTCTTCCGATAAATGCATAAGTTTTGCCAATTTTAATGAACCTTTTACTCTCGTAACCGATGCTTCCGGTATTGCTGTAGCCGGTATTTTACTGCAAATCGAAAATGGCAAACAAAAAATAATTGGCTGTATTTCGAAAACTTTGAGCAAAACTGAACAAAGGTGGAGCGCCACCGAGCGGGAGGCATACGCTATTTTATATTGTGTCGAAAAATTTTCTTACTTTTTAAAAGGACCTAAACCGTTTATTTTGTTAACTGATCATAAATGTCTCACATTTATGGATAAAAATGTTTTTTCGAATGCAAAAATTGCCCGCTGGCAAGATCGCTTATCTGCTTATAATTTCATATGCCAATACATTGAAGGTAGTAAGAATAATTTCGCAGATATGTTCTCAAGGCCCTTTATGCCCGTAAATAATGAAAAAAATGAAACACCTGAAAATATTTTAGGCCAATTTTTCAGTGTTCCTAATTCGCCGATAAAAATTTACATACCGTCTTGGACATTGGGCACTGTCGTATTGCCTCAAGAAATATTACTTGAAAAAGACTGCCAAATTAAGTCACAGTCCTTATTAACCGCAACATTTGCCGATATGTCTGAAAACAAACCGTATGAAGAATTTTCCGAAATTGCACTCAAACAGAGGCAAGATATTTCAGTCAATAAAATTATAAATTATATTGAAAACGAAGTCCCGATTAAATTATGGAAACTAGATTTAAAAAATGAGAACGAACGTTTTTTTTNAATATTTGAAATATGAAAATGTTAAATTAACCCTAAATTCGTGTTATTTATGCACTTGTTTCTGAGAATCGGCAAAAAGGAGAGAGTTTTTAATTTTCTTATTCACATTTGATAACTTTTTATAAACTTTTTTAACTAATTGTTTTTATAGGACTGTAGAGAATTCTTTGGATAATATGATTATCATTAAAAAAATATATGTTGATAATGAATGTTCGGTTATAATTCTCCATTCAAGCGCTGCGTCATGGATGGCGCAAAGACACTACGGGTCCAGAGATTGTCGGCCACTACGGGAGTTAAAGTTAATGTATAACTTTATAACTGATCTTGTCATCAATGATTAAGCGTCGTAAAATGCGATAAAATGGTGAATGGCGACTACTTGCCGGAAATCGAGTCCACGAGTCCACATGATATGATATCAAATATTCGGAAAGCACTTTTAAGCCTTAGTAAGAAATTCAAAAGTTACTTTATTTTAACCCACTCACTCAAAAAATATCGACATGCTCCTCACGCATATGCGCGCATAAAGCTTTGCGAATACGTATACATTTTGAATATATTTCGTAAATACTTTATTGCTTGATTAACTCGTAGACTCGATTTCCGGCAAGTAGTGACCATTCACCATTAAATCGCATTTAACGACGCTCAATCATTAATGACAAGATCAGTTATAAAGTTATTGCTTAACTTTAAGACAAAATGACGTTTGTGCGTTTTTTTTGAAAATTTTTACTGTATTACACTGTAATAATTACAGTACTTATTTTTGCAGAAATTTTTCGAATCACCAAATAAAACGTTTCATCGTAGTCAGAAAAAAATTCTAAGTTTTTTTTTCCATCACACCAAAGCCAAAAATGATCACGTGACCGTATACTCAAGAAATAAGCTCGGTCAAAATAGTACTTTTTTTTTCAAAAATTGCTTAAAACACTTTTTGAAAAAGAAGAAAGAGTTTTAAGAAGTTTTTAAGACTAAATTACGCCGAAAAAATTTGTGGGCTAATAAACACCTAATTTAAGAGTTTTAACATAATGATATTTTCCAAAAAGTCACGTGATCTTATTTTTCAAGAAATAAGGATTTATTTATGACATATTTCAAACTTATTTTTGGATTATTTCGTCACGTGATTTCAATTCGAACTTGGTGTAATGAGAAAAAAGATTTAAAACGTTTGAAGTTCATCAAAAATGTTTTTGACGTAATTTGAGTACTTTTTCAAATTACCGTATATGGGTGTATCGTATATAAAATTAATTTCAATTGGGCAAAGTGCATTTTTCTAGAGACTTTGTAATGTTTCCACTCTAAGAATGATGAAGGGGGGTGGTGATTTTCTTCAGAAAATATTAAGCCACTATTGGTCTATGTTTCTGAAGGCGCGAGAGACTAAAAACCCCCCTGTGAAATGTGACCATTTTTATCTTTAATGACCTTTAAGTACATAATTGACCCATAATTGCTAATATTTTCATGAGAAAGTCGAACGAGAAATAAAATATTTTACAACAATTTAAGAGTCATTTTACAAGAGAATTTTTTAGAAAACATATAATTATTTTTAAACAGAGCGATAGCAAATCATTTGAAGTTTGATATAAAGTAGTTTTAAATATAAATAAAGGTTTAATTTCATCTTATTATTGCACTTTTAAGTGTAACTGGAGGCAATTTTTTTTTCTTATTCTCATTAAATGCCTTTTAATTCGTTTAAATTTTTTGTTTTGTTTTTTTAATTGTATAGAAAATTGGCTAAATATTATTTTAAACTAATAAAAAATGTATGTTAATAATGAAACTTTGCTTATATGGCTCGATTAAAATAATGGTCACTACTTGCCGGAAATCGAGTCTGAGTACAGATCAACTTTTAAAGTCTACGACTTAATGAGCAATACTCTGAAGAGAAAAACTGTGATCTGGTAAATTTCAGTGATTTTGAAGTTTCAAAAAATCAAACAGCTAATGCTCAATCAAATTCGATCCCAAAATTCATGATTTACCTGATTTCCTTCGACTCTTAGAAATGGACATGACAGTTTGTTTCTGCAACAAAAATCGTCACAGGCGACGCGACCGGTATCAATTGACTTTGTCATATTATTCGGTGGCGGTGGCAAATAAATATACTCCGAACACAGATATTCTTCGTAAGAATCTCGACACTTATCGATATCCAAAAGCTAAATAGTCATTTAAAATTAGTTTCTAAAAAGAGTGAAAGATTTATAAATTATGATCCAGTATTTGCTACAAACGAATTTCTACAGAAGTTGAATTTATAACTTACGAAAAACGATAAATTTGTTTGTTTTTGAAATGATTCTTCAGGTCTCAAAACTTTTAAAATAATAATTCCCAACAAAATTCTCCCGAAATTTTTGTTTTTAATTAAACTTATTTGTTTCAAAGTTCAAATTTTCCCCGGTCCGAATCCTAAGTAGACCCATTATTAATGAGGAACTGTCGAGGCGACGAGTCGCTCGACGTCGTCGACCAAACTCATCTCACTGTGTTTCAAACTGGAACTTTAGCATGATGTCTATTTTAAATGGCACTAACTCTAAGGTGTAAGTAAAATAAAATAAGATGGCAATAATTTTTCAAAAATTAACCGATCCGCATTTTTCATTTTCTGAAATAGGACAAACCGGTCAATATGATGGCATGTTACGTATTACTTTATTTTATTTAAATATGTCTTAAGGGAGTGGCTGTCGCTGATTTAGCTGCTTTTTGAAGTTTTTTGACGAAGTTTCTTGATGAACTGGCATGACATGGTAGTAAGAGATGGTAGTAAAAAGACTTTCTCAACTTAAAGATCAAGCCTTTAAACCCTGGGACCACAGAATAAAAAATCCGCCAAGGCACCAGAGCCGATATNGCTCAAGGTAGTTGAAGCTCCAATTACTTTTGCAATAGGAAGCTGAAAAGTTATATTTTTGCATCAATCATTTGAAATTCTAGAATTTTGATTTTTAGTACTAGAAAATTTAGTTGGAAAACCAAGGTGTAGCATATCACGTGATACGTGCTCATCGTAGTCTTCACAAAATTTTTTTATGGATACCAACGCACAAGTATCTGCTCTACGTAACACTTTATTCTGATTAAATCTTTTTCCATTATTATCCCCGGGTAACACTAAAAACTTATCTGCCTGTTAAAAGAATAGGGAATAAGTTTTTAGTGTCACCCGGGGATAATAATAGATATATCATCAATCAAAAGTTATTCTTAAAAAAGTAAAAAAAATGATGAAAAAATCACAAATTTCTATGAAAAATGTAATTTTCATAATAAATAATTTTTTTCATGGATTACTTAAATTGGAAATTTTGAAATATCACTTCCAAAAAAATATCTGTCCCAAGATACGAATAAATTTTACTGTTAAGTGTTTTGTATGCACAAAACACTTTCCTAAAAACTGGCTAATCTCACATTTGTATTTGATGTTTAGTTTCGAAATAAGTTTTCCGGAAGTAAAACTTCGGCGAAAAATCTCAAAAAATCAACTCCCCGTAATATTCGAACCAAATATCCAAAACAAAATTCTGTGAGATTTTTTTTGCCTTTTTTAGAAGGTTTTAGGTAGGCTTGAGCCAATATATCAGCTCTATGATTCCAAGGGTTAAGATAATTTCAACACTAATTGTAATCTGATATAATTTAACCGACGCCTACGCACTCACCTTGCATATCCTACCAAAATAACACAAAAAAAGCTATCTCCTCCTACAATTTTAAAACATTTTTTCTAATATTTTGTGTCAAACTTTTAAAGAGCAATACCAACATTAAACTTAAGCCAGCTTTTCAAAATTTTGTTTTTGACGGACAATTTTTCTTTCGTTCAATTTTCGTTGAAATTTTTTTTCGGTTTTTATGGCATTTTTTACCGTCAAAAACAAAAAAATGTAAAAAATGGCCTTTGTTTATTGTTGATATTGCGTCTCTGGAGTCTGATACAAAAAATAGAAACAATGATGTAAACTGTAGGAGTAGATAGCTTTTTTAGTTTATGAGGCGAGGTTGATACAAGGGCAATGTGTAAGCGTAGGTTGAATTGTGTCAAATTATAATTACTGTCGAAATGTTCTGAAAGGCGTCTTCTTCAAGTTCAGTAAGTTTTTTTTGATCCCATCTTAGCCAGATAAGCAAGAAACGATAAATTTTGGCTCTTTGACTATACGTGATAGCCTATCATCTGATAGGCTATCTATGAGTGATAGGTAGGGTCATACCCAGGAGTAAAATCGACTTTTAAACCAAAAATTATATTGGGATATGAAAATAGGTGACTATCACTGATAGGCTATGAGAGTTAGGTCCCTGGCGAATATAATAAAAGATACGGTATGTTACATACCGTATGTAATATACCTAAGGGAGGTTTCGAATAAAAGCTGTAATAATAAATATGCGCATTCAGTCAATCTCGATATAACCCATTCGCAGTGACCGTTTTTTGAGACCGCGACATTTTGCACTACGACGCGGTGAATTGGTTTTTTGAAATCGGTCATTCGCCCAGCGGCGACTGACCCTAGCAAACAAATGATACAAAAGATTTCAATTGCGCCAGATCGTAAAATATCTTGCAGATAATCTGATAATTTATAAGTTCGAGCAAAATATCCGATATTATCAATTATAAATTAATTCTTAGAATATGCACAAATAAAATTTAAGTTTATTTGAAATTAAATAAGAATGAAATTTATTTCTAGAATAATTAAACTAATTAATAATTTTACAAATAAATAAAATACAATTAATTTCGAAGATAAAAGTCAAATTTATTTGAAATTAAATCAAAATAACATTTATTTCGAGAATAAAAAAAATTATTGTTCGCAAATAAATAAAATACAATTTAAATAATATTAAATAATTTCAGTTCACAAATTGAAGTTTAATTTATTCGAAATTAAATAAGAATACTATTTATTTCGAGGATCAATAAACTTACTATAGATTTTGCAAATAAATAAACAACAATTAATTTTGAAAATAAAAGTTAAATTTATTTGAAATTAAATAGAAATACATTAATTTCAAAAAATATTTAAATTAACGTTAAGGGGGTAGCAGCGATGTGGCAGACTGGCGTCTATTTACCTTACGAAAATAATTAGTTGGTCTATTTTTTTGTGCTTGTTATCGTTAGCTAAACCAGAATAAATGTGTATCAGCTCATTAAAATCATTTTTTATCTCTTTTAGGAAAGATTTGAGTTCGAACTTTTATTTTTGAATTCGTAAAATTTTCAAAAAAATTCAAAATATTATTAAAATTTCACGCATTTTTCACTCAAAATGTTTTTTTGTTTTTTTCTAAAATATTTGAATAAAAACGTAAAAAATAGCCACTTTAACTTTTTTCATGCATGTTAACATATTTTCTGAATGCTGTTTGAAAAATCATAACGTGTTCATTTGTCATTTTTTGTCGATTTTTTTTAGAAATATTATAAAAAATTTTAGCAAATCAAGTCCAAAAATTTTTATTAATGCTTTTTTAAATTCTCCTTGAAGAATCATGCCGAATCAGTTGTGTTATTGTCTGGTATCTATTTCATTTCCGTATTTCAACCGATGGAAGGGTCAATCGAATATCGTTTCTGAACTACTGATGAAATTTACAACACTTGCTTGTGACACCGGTTTGTGCTATTTGGCACGCAATTTATAAGAAATTTATTTTATCCAAAAAATCTATATAAAATTGCGGGTGTAATAGGCTACTTTACTTTTAAAAATCAGGACATTTTTACATATTTAAACTCAATTGAAGGTCAATTTTTTTCCTAAAAAGCTGGTTTTCTCTATTTTTCATGGAAAAAAAACTTTCATATTAAAGAAATTTTTTCATGTGGATAATGATTCTCCCACTAATTAGTGCATTACACCCAAAAATGTCTGAAGTTTATAAATATCGCCTTTAAAAAAAATCCCACATCGGGTCAAGTTGGAAATGGAGTTGTAATGAAAAGTGGTTTTTGATATTTTTACAGATACTTAAGTATGTTAGGAAATTAAAAATATAAACGTTTGCAAGAATGAACACTGTTATTTAAGATAAAAAAATAAAAAAATTTTCATATTTTTTTTTCTTTCTAAAATCACTCCGAAAAAATGTACCAATCTGCCACATCGCTGCTACCCCCTTAACTATCTGGCGCGATAAAAATCTTTTGTATCATTTGTGTGCCAGTGTTAGTCGCCGCTGTGCGAAAAGCCGCTTTCAAAAAGACAATTCACCGCGCCGTAGTACAAAATGTCGCGGTCTCAAAAAACGGTCACTGCAAATAGGTTGGCCACGCTATTATTTGAAACCTACCTTGAGTATGTAACAAACCGTATGTTCTACTTATAAAGTATAACTTATTTTTCCTAATAATCCCGAGAAAAACTTTTAAACCTCAATTAATGATAATCGGTGTTATTTCTGACCGAACCTCCTTTTTTATTTTTTGGACTTTTTTTAAATGCCGTTATAAAATTTATAGCATTATCACGATTGATTTTCTGCCAAAAAACTGTCGGCATCAAAAAGGTGTAATGATCGTTATTCCTGAAAATAAGCACACCGGGCCAGGGTATCAAATGGAACGGTTCCTTTTTTCTGCGTTCCGTTCCGCGGATATATCATGATGCCCGAGTAACTTAAGGGAGTGGGTGTCGCTGATTTGTTCCTCTTCCAAGGTCATTTCCCGCCAAACTAGCACAGGTGATATTCCAAAAACATTTGTAACGAACAAAACCAACCTTCGTGGTAATTTTGAATTTAACAGTAATCTGATATGATACAATCCACCTACGCCGACACCTACGCTTTTAAAAAGCTTCTTAAAAAAAGACCACGCACTTCGTACCTACTCCTTCCATTTCATCATTTTTTTATTATTTGTTTTGTTGTGAGGCTCCGGAGAAGTCTAACACATAATGCAAAATTGCTTTTGTTTTTAAAATTTTGCTTTCGGCGGCCAAAAAAGCCAAAAAACGAAAAACAAAATTTATTGATTTATTTTGAATTTAAATTGAACAGTGCGCTAATTGTTTTTTTTGACGCGCTACGAGTTAAAAATTTGCACCAAAATCCTTAAAGTGTTTGTATTTTACGGAAAAATTATTTTGAAGCATTTTTTTCTGTTGTTCTGACTTTGTCAAAAATTAAGGCTCAAAATGAAAAGTTGACATGGCCCCCAAGAGACGACCCAAATCGAAATAATTTGGTGATTTCAAATGCAGTATGAGTCGAACTGTATCTCTCAACTGGTGGAGGAGATAGCTTTTGCCTGAGCTCCCAAACTGACCATTTTAAACATTCGCTAAAAATAGAAAAGTTGAACATGGCCCTCAAGAGACGCCGAAGGCAAAATTTCAAAACTCTTTCTAAGTTCATTGTCAAACAAGTCTTCCGCTTTCAGGATGCAGTAATGAAGTCGAAACTTGTATCTCTTCAAACTAGTGAAGAGAGATAGCTTTTGCCTGAGGCCTTCCCACAAACTGACCATTTTCAAAAAATTTAATTTTTTGGGTTTTTCCGTGTTTTTGTCCGCTTGACAAACAAAATGTTAAAACAAAAGCATTTTTGCATATATTTGTTCAGACTTCTCCGGAGCTTGACACAAAAAAATAATAGAAAATGATGAAATTGAAGGAGTAGGTAACGAACTGCGTGTCTTTTAAAAGGCTTTTTAAAGCGTTAGTGTCGGCGTAGGTGGGTTGTATCAGCATTACTGTATTAAGTTTAAAAATTACTGCAAAGGTTGGTTCTGTAGTTTCAAATGTTTTTGGAATATCACATTTGCTTAATTTTGGCGGAAATGGCCTCGGAAGAGGCCTCAAATTTTGCGACACCCGCTCCTTAAATCTCCTCATTTGCTTTTTAAAAGAATAGGGAAGTAAGAGATTTAAGTAACTCGAGGCATCATGATCGATATGCGTTTAGAAATTTTCCAAAGTTATTTCTTGCGTTTTGTCTGACATTGATTTCATCTTGAAGCCATAATTATATTGAATTTTGCTCTAGCGAAACACGGCGTGTCATTTTCTTAGAAATTTTCAAGGTATTTTAACTTTTCGTTTATCTTATTACTTTTAGAAAACGACCCATTTTGAAAGTCAAGTACACACCTTTTTTTGCCCGCCTTTTCAACGACCACCGTCATTTATGTCTAAAATTTAAAGAAACAAATATTATAACGGAAACGCCGCGGGCGCGACCAGATTCCGAAGGAACGAGTTCCCGTTCCGTTTTCTCGTTCCATTCTGCGAGGCACCACGTTTCGTTTGTTTTTCGTTTCATTGAGACTTGCAACTGGGGCTTTATGATCATTGATTTGGACAAAATGGGGGGCACAGTTCAAACATTAATTTTTGTTTTCTATAATCCTACTTTTTTCAATTAACATTTATACTGACGTGTTTTTTAAATAGAAATTCAGGTAATTAGCCACTGAAATGGTGTCCATATAACATTTCCTATATTAATTTTTTTTGTCTCAAAAACTGCATCTCAGACGGATGATTTTTGGCGGACCACTATTTTTATCAAAATTAAGTTTCTGGATCGGGAGCGTATTATGTAAAACGGCAAAAAACATTTTTGCTGAACATTTTCAATTGCAGCCCTGAAAAAATATACGTTCAGTAAAAAATTTTTTTTTTTTAAATTGTTAACTCTGCTTGAAAATAAAACAACCGTATTTAAATTGCTATGTTTAACTTCACTCTCCTACGACCCAGAAATCGGAGAACTTCGCCTCAAGACCCAAAGCCTATCTAAAAGCAATCACTTTTGAGCGCTTATCACGGGAAAACTGGAAGAGATATCAATTAAACTTATATTCATTGATTGAGATCAAAGATAGAATTAAGTTAAATAAAACATAACATTTTCAAATTTCGAAGTTCTGTGACCTCGATAACTACCAGAGAAAAGAGAAGTTCACTCACCTTGTTATCTTGGAAAACCCATACTTTTTTACAATAATATATAAGTTACAAATTTAACAAGTTGAAACTCTGGCTATTGGAAAGCTGGGTCTCAGATTTGAAATATGAACCTATCTCGATCGCTTCAAAACAATTAGTTTATATCGCCGGCGCTGTCAAATATATGAAGCAAAATGTGAAAAATAATGCTAATCATTCTGATAACTTAAAATCAGTACACCTTATGTTTTACACTTGATCGGTTTGTCTTTGTCGGTCTTTATTGGTTAAATTGCCGTTCAATTTTTCGGAAAATAATTTTTTTGAAAAATATTTTTTTTTTCATAGAGAACTGCATAAAAAATAGGAAGGACAATAAAAGGAGGAAAAACATATCTTCGAACGGCTAACGTATGAAATTTAGACAATATTTTTGGAAATAAATTGCAGACTCCTATGCTCATTTGAATTGTGAGGTCTGTGACGATGTTTATTTTCTGCGGCCGTTTTGGCCCCCGAAATTTTTTGCGTTTAGATAGTCAAGGGCTGTGAGGGGGTTAAGCTTAATTTTTTCGAACAAAATAAAAAATCTAAATAGCTTAAAACATAGGAATTTTCAACAATGGTTTTTCATTTTTAGCAGTACCTGACAACTTTAAAAAACCAATTTTTGTGAACTGAAACTAAAATTATTTTTTCAAATGGCTACAATTCGAAATTGTTTTAGCAAATTTTTTTGCCGCCCTACTTTTATAGACTATGCTTGTGATGAAAAATACAACATTTATGTCAGTATCTACCTTATTTGTTAGATGATTGCAATTGTAATATCCCCTTGTCCTTGAGTATTCGAAGAATTTGTTCGTGTCTCTAATAGCCTTTTTAATTTTTAAATAAACTGTTTTGTGCACATTTAAGGATGATCTTTACAGCAATTACATATCGCCAAATTCCCCCAAGGACCAATTGGCTCGTACATTTTACTCTAATCGGACGTTAGCGGATCTCGTGGAAAGATTGATTGGTTTTGACTGGCAAATAATTCGATTATTGATTAATTCAATTTTCGTACAATTTGTATCATTCTTCTGGGCGTTCAGAGTTTTAAGTACTTTTAGGCATTCCTCAGTATAAGATATGTCGTTTACTCTGATGTTAAATAAGTTTTATTGTTCTGTGTTTTTGAAATTCAGTAAAAATATTTTATATATTTCATACCAATCTTGTATCTCAGACTGGGCACAATTATCCCATTCATGCCTGGACAGTGAAAGTGAACATGTTGGACCACATTGAAGAACATGTAGGACACAATGGAGAATCGGCGCCTGCATCTGACATATAAAAAATAACAAATTTATTCGCTAAGAAAATTGGGAAAATTATTTGTCGGCCAATTTTTTTTCTACGTTTTCTGCTATGAAAAAACGCAAATTTTGTATCTAAATTTTTTCTGGATCAATTTCCAGCACAGAAACTAACAGTGCTTCGAAAATCAAATTTATCTGCGCGGTCGATTTTGCCGTTCCTACCTTATTTAAATACAAACTGAAAAAAATGGAACATATTTTCTTAAATGTACTGTCTGATTACGGGTCGGGTATCTTTAACCCAAATTGGTCTGGAAATCCAATTTATTTAATTAGATCAATTTGGGTAGCAAAAAAGGTTTTCCTTATTTTGCTGTACCAAAATTTGGTCTAATTGAATTATTTGCAAAAACTGCAAACTTTAACCAATCAAAATTTGAACACAATAAGATAATTTTTAATCGTCCATCACGAATTAACACGCCTTTAAACTTTCGACTATAAAAATTTTTTTTATACTTAATGGGCGCATAACTACCTAAGTAGGTCTCTGGCATAAACACATCAAAAGTTTTTGCAGGCTTAACTACCTAACCCCCGCCGCTTCCGCGGACTACTAAAAAAAACTTTATAGTCAAAAAATATTTTTTTTTTCTGACTTAATCTCCATTAAGTACTCAAGTATCATGAATGGCGTGATATCCTAAGAGCGTCCCTAAAATTTTTGAACAACATGGCGTAGTGTTCAAAAAGCGTTCCTAAATTTTAAAATAGCGTTATATGTCCCAAAAGCGTTTCCTTAAATTTTTTCAAAATGGGGTAAATCTACCCAGAGCGGTTCCAATTTAAAAAATATCGTTTTATGTCCCAAGAGCGTTCCAAAAATTTCCAAATGGCGTTAATATGTCCCAGAGCGTTCCTAAAACAATAACATGCCTCTACAAAAGATTAAACGTTTCCCATATCGTGGCAGTAGATGTCTTCTTAAGCGTTCGATAAGAGTTCGACTCACAATTGTCTACACTTTCAAGACTTCATAGTTTAAATAGCATTACGCTTATAAACTCGATCACATCCCCCTTAACCGCTTGTCCATTATTATAATTCGTTCTTTATTGTGTTACAACTTTCGTCCCCAGTATATATACATGCAACAAAAGCAAAAAACTCTTAATGGACCTTTATTTATTTGTGTGTACTTAATGAATAATTAATGTCCGCCCTCTTTTTCACAAAAACTACGAAATTCACAAGTCTTTTCTGACGACTTTGAAGAAAAAAATCAAAAAGGGAGACCATTGGACCTTATCCAGGCTTTTTTGGTGAATTTGATCACAAATTGAAAACTTTCTATGTATTTTCAATTAGGGAGGCTTTTCGTGAGGCCCCAAATCAAGCTGTTATGACCACTATGGGCAAAATTTTTGAAAAAAACGGGACCTATTTGGTGCTATGTTGTATTTATATACAAGTGATTGCAAATAACAATAAAAAGTGATGAAAGAATGAATGAGGAATTGACTTTTAGTGCTTTTAGGGACGGGGCACGTTAATTCCGCCAAAAAATATCCGCCAAAAAAATTAATTTGATCGGAATTCATTCGGCTTTAAAAATGACTCAATTTGATTGTGTTATAGATAGCTCAAACTGAGCACAATATCTAGTGAATATTAACATAAGAAAGAATGGGTCCGAATCGGAATTATCTTCTTTTAAATTTTTTTTTGAGATAACTGCAATTATTGAATTATTAATTAAATAATTTCAATTATCTTAGAAAAAAATAAAAGTTAAACTCTTCAATTCGACCGTATCCAAAATTACATAATGCGAACTATAATTTCGTCAAAAAAAATTTTCATCACCATCGACATTCGCCGAGATTTTTCTCTTCGATGAAAATTTATCGGTCGTAGTTAAACTAGTATGGAAAAAGGTCGTACCATTCTTTTACAAAAAAAGTTTAAGCTAAAACGAACGATACATTGCGATTTTTTTTCTCTTTTCAATAAATCATTCTCGATTATCTTAGTAAAATTTCTTAACTGCAAAATTTCAATAATTTTGTCAGATTTCTTGCAAGCACTATTTTTAATGCAAATTTACCCTGGTCGCGGTATATGTGGAGAGCATTGTATTTCCGCATAATTATAAAACTTTATTGAAAAAAGATTTGAAAGTTACGAAATATTTTTATAAAGTTGAATATTTAAAAAGGAGCCAAAAATTTTAACAATATTAATATTCGGAATACTTTCATTTAGTGTAACTTTTGCTGTGGATTAGTATTCTTTGTAATTTGAGACTAATCCTTATGGCTAGAGATTTTAAATAAATAAATAATTTTTTGCAAGCCAAATTCGCATATTCTAGAAACAGTTATTTGATATTAACAATTTTTTTGCTTGCAATCCAAGTTCTTATACTCATGTGCTGGATGGTTTGGATACAAAAGAAAATAATACCGAATTTGTGACCGTGGTTCAAAAATACACTACTGCACCAACAATCCCCTTAACCCCCCTTACTCAATAGAGCCATAAAAATAGCTTTCATTTTCTTGAAACGACCTGAAGAAGACAAAAATAATTATTAAAAAAAGAAGTTGAAGATTCAAATCGCCCATAGAGTTTGCTATTAAATTTGTGGAAATAAAAATATAAATTTTTTGTTCGATGAGTCGTTCGAATATTTGTATCCTACTTTTTTTTCGGATTTCTCTGAAAATTTTCTTTTTACTCAGCTTTATCTCATAATTATTTGTAAAAAACAATGTTTTAAATACTTAGTTCTTGGGGAAATTCGCGCCTTGACCATGCTTTAAAAAAAATTAATAATGTTTCCACTAAATTAAAACTTTTTATTTCTCTTTTTGTTTGAAAACGAAAAATTGCTCATGAATTGAGAACGCAAGCGGAAATAATTTAGGCGCAGAACATATTGTTTACCATTTATTTCATCATTTCAGAGAGTGGAATTTCGTTTTATAGACGAACCCCGATAAGGTTATTTTGCAATCGGAAGATCAGATCAGGAAGCAGGTTTTACTCTATTTTATGTAATTTGCTATTAATTATTACAAATCTTATAGTTATTTACTAGAGAAACAGAGTGAGTACATTCCGTATTCCCACAGCCTTAATGTAAGTACTCAAAAGTTAATTATTCAAATTAATAATCATAAAGTTAAGTTCTTCCTTTATTACAGATGAACTGAAAAATAAATTTAAACGAAAGCACTTTATATTTTTTTGGATGATAGAGCTTCAAAGTTGAGCCATAAAAGTGGCTCCTCATGCTCAGGGGGATATCAATACGTCAAATGAGTAAGGGGGTTCATGGGAAATGGTGGTTCCTACATTTTCTGCTGTTTTTTATGTCATAAATTAATGCACCAAATCGATGAAAATTGGTTCAAACAACAAATTACCCGAAAAAAACAAAAAATTCGAATTTTGGGGATTTTTCTAAGTATTTTTTATCTACAAATCGATTAACTTTGACATTTTGCACTAAAACTTTGTAAATAAATTGAACAGTTTTGAATACCATGGAAAAAGAGCTCAACTTGAGCGCACTTTTTCGTTTCATCTCGACAAAAAAATTACCTTCCGGTCCTAACTCAAGTGACAAATCTAGCGCTTACGCACTGTGATCAAAAATTCAAAACCGAAAATTTTGTTTGGCTTATTATTATCTAACTTTCACAAAAAAAACAATTAAAAAAAAAATAAAACCAGGGAGGGAGTAGGTTTACAAGGATCGATGGTGAAATATCGGCGGTTTTCAGGGATTCTAGAAAATGTGTGAGCGAAATTAGAAAAATCAAACGACAATCTTAATCAAGTTCTGTCTCTGTAGTGAATATCAAAGCTTTAAATAAAAAAACCAGGGACGAGTACACAATCAACATGTTATGGGACGATTTCGCGAAGAAAAATGGTTTCTATAAAATGGTTATGGGTTTCCATTAAAGGGTTATGGGTTTCCATTACATGGCAATGGAGTTTCATTACAGTGATAATTTTTGGGCCATTTGAACAGTTTGTTTTCAGCCAAAATTTGGAATTGTTTGGAAAAATTTTTGAGATGTTTTTCAAACTATATATGTTACGGGAACAATATTTGCAGTCGAACCAACAAATTTTTTTGGGAATATTTTTGCATGCAATAACAGAGTTTTTTTCTCAACATGCTTGTTTTCAAAAATGGTTTCCATAAATGATAATTCCTGTTTTTTTAAAAAATGGTAATGGGTTTCCATTAAAGGGTTAATGGGTTTTACATTACATGGTAATGGGTTTCCATTTACAGAGGGTTTCCATAAATGGTTAGTTGGTGTAGGGTTTTGGAATATGGAAAGTGTACGTGGTTACAGACATGGTCCAAGGAGTGTAAGGCCAATAAATTTTCGTCATGCTGATTTTTGAGTTAAGGGTGCGATCTACAATATTGTATTTCAGAATCCTGAGATATTTTCTATTCCGCGCCATGATCACCTTAAATATGTCAAATAGGAACAAATAAATACCTAAAGGAAGATTTATTAAAATATGTAACATTAATAAACACTAACATATTTTAATGTTACTTATTAATTATAAGTTATAATTATTTGGCGGATTGAAGGTACGACATAATTATATCGATTCAGGCCGTATTTTGATATGAGTTTATCCGACTCGCGATTGCAAAGAATAGATCAATGATGCCGATATGAGTGTTATTTATAATATCATTAATGCCTATCACTGTGATGCCAGTGCAGTCGTGAAGTTCTTCGACACCTTTTAATCACGCATATCATGACGTACGTTTTTGACGACATTTTTCAATTAGATGCAATTTCGGTAGAAAAGCAGGAAAACTCTTTTGACCCGCCAAGGCAAAATATACTAGGGACAAAAAAGACGATTGGCCAATTTCGGTACAGAAAGAAGCAATCCCGATTACCGTCAACACACTTTTCAAATAAAAATATAAGGAACTGGTAATCTTCAAGATAATACCATATTTTACGGTAATATTTTTCAAGTTTGAAAAAAATTCTTGAAATTCAAAGTCATTTTTTTCGAAGATTAGGTAAAAATTATCCGTATATTATACGGCGTTGGTACGACTGGGAAAAAAAAAAATAATAACTGCATTAGATAGCTTATAATTTTTCGCAGAAAATTTATAAAAGTCTAGAAATAAGAAAACTGCGAACACCAAGAATACTAAATGACAAATTTATGGGCCAGTAATTAAATAGTTTGTTTTTTATCACAATTTTTCTTTCAACATCCCAATGGCTTTAATTTTTTTAGGCGGGTGCATATACCGGCAGATCGGTGTCAAATATAAGTTTATTTATAACTCACGAAAGTAGAATTAGTTAGTTTATTCTTTGGTGTTTTATTATCGTAGCTTCAACCAGAATAATGTGTTCCAGCTTCAATAAAAATAAGTTTTTATCTTATTCAAGGAAAGATTTGAAGTTGAAATTTCATTTTTTGAATCAGTAAAAATTAAAAAATATAAACATTATGAAAAATTTTCCGCATTTTTTGTCCATAAAATTTTTTCTGATTTTTTTATGGAATTTTGGGTACACAAAATAGCCACTTTAATTATTTTCATAGATGCCTACATATTTTCTGACCCGCGTTTTTACAAATCAATAAATCTTTATTTTTCATCTTTTGTCGACTTTTTAGAAAATATTATGAAAATTTTCCGGCAATTGTTTGGGGCGAAAGGTTTCGCGTCATAATCAACATCATTTTAGTCAGTATATAAGCAGTTGGCGTAGTGGTTAGCGGCGACTCGATGATCAATCCCGTTTACCCTGGGTTCGACTCCCGGACTTCTCAAACACATTTTTCTATGGTAACGCCAACAATGGTGAGAATATCGGATTTCCTCATAAAATGCGTTTATGGGCTCTAGAGCAGTTAATCCGAATGGCTAAGCAAGGGGGATTAAAACTGTGAGATAGTAAGGAGCTCTAAACACCAGGTGTATAAAGGTTTGGCCACCTCCAATTGAGCAATCGGTAACCAGTCCGTTACAAACTGAGCATTCGAGAACGTCTTCAACCTCAAGAGGGACTCACGAAGCTTAACCTGGAGTAACTCGCCTCGATTTGTAAGGCCTGTGTAGCCAGTTATCACCCAGCAAAAAACTTACATCTAGCTTATGTGAAATATCGAACGCTTAAAATAGTGGTGTGTCTATGGTAACGCCAACAAAATCAAGTACAAATTTTTATTATTTGTTTTTTTGACTCTGCATAAAAAAAATCAGGCAGAATCACTTGTGAAATTTTCTGGTATCTATTTGGTTTCCGTATGTCACCGATGAATAAGGTCAAGCGAATTTATCGTTTCTGTTACTACTTATGAAATTTACAGACATTGATTTTACAACCGGTAGTGGCCATTTGGCAACTAAATTTGTTAAAATTTATTCTTTCAAAAAGGATTTTCAAGAAAATTTGTCGGGTGGTTATAGCGAATTTTTTTTTGTTAGTCAGACATTTTTTTAATATCAAAACGCAATTGAACCTCAATTTTTATTTTAAAAAAGTTTTTTTTCTCTATTTCGCCATTTTTGGGACCATTTAATAGAAAAAACATAATATGCAAGAAATTTTTTAATGTGCTGAAACTGGCTGAAGTTTATGATATTGTCTTAAAAAATTCTAAAATCGGGTTTAGTTGGAAATGGATGTATAATGAAAAGTGGTTCTTTATATTTTTAACAGATCCAGTAATGTTTTAGAAATTAAAAATATGAATATTTGCAAGAATGAACACTTTTAATTGAAGCCTAAGAAATAAAAAAATAAATTTTCACAATGTTTTTCTTTCAAATATCGCTCCTGAAAAATGTACGCAATCTGCCGGAGCTTATGGCACCCTTACAGCCTTTGAAACTAGTTGAGTGGAGACCAAGCATGAAGTTTGAATATCTGAAATTTTGGTCGGTTAGCCGAAGGTTTAGCCGGTGAGACCGCGGTTAACATCTTTTATATTTTGGAATGTTGAAAAAATCAGCAATAATTCAATTTCCATTGTTAGGTAACCGATAGCATAAAGGGCGATTCTGAGTAGAAAAACATTTTACGGAGTCCTCTGGTCAACAAATTTAAGCGTAAAAATAAGGTTTTCAGTGGAATATTCTTCTACATGTACAATAAAGCCGTCGTTCATCAAACATGGCGGTTTTTCCCGAGCGGTCCGGCTACAATTAGATAATCGGTAAATTCTCGGGAGTGCTTCAAGTGACCTGTTTCAATCTGAATTTTCATGCATGATATTTCCTAGAAATCACAAAATTGTGATTCACAATTGTGGATTTCCAAATTGTGATTCCAAATCTCGTCAATTAAAGTGCGCGGTTGAACGGCGAACACGTTTGTTCAGCTTTGAACCCGTAGAAAATTGTCTTTCTTCCAAGCAATGTCGATCGTGGAAATACTTTTCCTGGATAGTCCCAGCACGAAAATTTTGGGATATTAGCTTTGCTAGTTTTATCCAAAAATAGCATCGTAAAAAGGTCAAAATCAGCGACACTCTACAGAACCCTCAAGGCGGAGAAAAATGGAGATCTTTATTGTTCCAATATATTGTTCTCATGGGCGGTCCTTACTTATTAATAACTGGGAAATATTCTATTTCAATCATGATAAATTTACCTAAAATGCATAATCTGTAGGTAGACTAGCCAGGCCATTATTTCGCATATTTGGGTAAGATACTGCATTTTTCATTAGTTAGATTTTTTGTAATTTCTTTCTTATCATCCTCTTTTATAAAAATCTTTTTTCACTGTGTCAACCCTCTGTCGAAAATCTCTATTTTTTAAAAAAAAATTTTCACCTTTTGGTTTTTCGAAATTTTAGTTTGTAATTCTATAATTTAGCGCGGGTATTCTCTCAATTTAGTGTTTGGGTGAAATATGTGCAAAAGTGGAAATAAGTATGGCCTGCCCTCAGGAGAAGTCGATCGATTCGACTCTATCTAAATGCAGCCAATCCGAGCCGTGTAAAACCTCAATCAATGGAGAATTTCTTTTTTTGATGATAAGTTCTCAATTGAGCTCCCTAGGGACCGAGAAATAAGGCAAAATCGGAACATTCTGTTCAATCATAATAGAACGATATTTTTTATGATCAAAATTTCCCATTAATTTTCACTCTGCGCTATGAGCTATGACCGTAATGTTTTCCGGTATGGTTCGCATGTGGCGACTAAGGTGGTCACGGAAAAACTAAACATAACAGAAAATTAAAAAAATGGCATAATTTTTATAATACCGGGCAAGAAAATATCGTATAATATTTCCTTTATTTTTAACTCCGAGGTGTCCAAATGTTTTAATTTTTGGCTATAGTGACGAATTTTTTTATTTTTACATACATTGGTTACATGGCTGATATGACATGGCGGTTCGCTTTACATCTCATAATTTTGTATAATTAAGACGTAAACCAGTATTTTTTTTGTGATTTCCAATCTTTTTCTGCACTAAAATAGTAATTGTCTACCAATTTAGAGAAAATCTTCATTTATATATCGAAAATGATCCCTACTGCGTCTTTCTGTCTAAAGCTACCTGTGACGCCTGGCCATCAATGTCAGAGCGTGCCAGCCATTCAGAGCGCCATTCTACCCTACACTACAGGTAGGGTGGACAGAAATGCGCAGTAGGGATCATTTTCGATCTAGTCGACTTTTTGGCGGACCCCACAAAATGATCAACCCTAGTCGCGACTTCTCATTTATAACTTTTTGATATCCAGAAAAAATCCTTGATTGTTTGCAGACTTTTTTTTTCGTTTTTTTCGCATGACGAGTGAGACGGTTTCCAAGGCAAAACTGGGAATATGCTAGGCCTTATTACGGAAAACAAAGAAAGATAGAATCTTTTCAGAGCTTTAAAGGTTGTAGTAATAACCATTTTTACTCATACAATTCATTGTCATTAACTTAACTTAGATTTTCAAACGCGGTGACCACGAGCGTACTGGTATTTCCATGAATTTAATCAACCAAACTGATGTCTAAACATTTTTTTAAGTTTTAAAACAAAATATTTCTAATCTATTTTCGTATTCGAACTCGGCTACCATTAAGGGGTGGTCGTCGCATTTCAAGGTTTTCACCGGGGGTTCCAAAACGGCAATGGAATGAATTTTACAGAAAAATGGTAAGAGCTAACAAACTTCTATCTAGTTTGCTGGAAATGATCGAACCTTCGTCTGCATCATATGACTTAAGAGTTTTTACAAAATGGCCTTTTAGCCGTTAAACCGATTGAAAACCGGTAATTTTCAAATTTGTAAAATTTTCCCCGCCGCTTAAAAATTTTTCAACCGCCTTAAAAAAACGAAAAAAAATTGAAAATTCTTGGGTTATGGAAAACTGAAGTAGCGAACTACTGTTAGGGGGCCGAAATTTAATTTTGTTTCTCAAACTCTAGAATTTTCTTAAAACTAGATTTGGACAAGTCCTCGCCATAAAATTTTCAGCGCCTTGAATTTTAATTATTTTTTTTTGCATTTCCATAACTCGAAAAATCCTGTCAGTAAAGTGGTGTAGAAGTTAAAATTTTAAAAAATTGTTTCTCAGTTTCATTCCTAGAGGAGGCGCGACTTTGAAATTTTTTGAAAAAATGGTGAAAATTTAATGAAAACAGGGTCTCTTTTGAATGATTTTTTAGTTGTTTTTTAAAACGTAAATTGGGTTCGTTTATCGTCAATTACAGTAGTTCCTCTGTTAGAGTTAACCGCCTGAACTATTGAAAAAGGTAACTCTAACAGATAAAAGGTAACTTAACGAGTGATTGCTCGGGGTAACTCTAACAAGATGATTACTCAATAATTTTTCATTTGAGAGTCATCTTTTTTTAACTTATATGATTTTAGTTCATGTCTGTTTTTGTAATTTTAAAAAACAGACAATAATTAAATTTCAATATTAAACAAAATAAAAATTCTCAGTTTTAAAGAAAGTAATCGAAAAATTTGATCTTCAAAAAAATGCCACTTTAAAAAAAATTGAGCGTGAACGGTCGAAAATATAGCTATTTTGATAAAATTTTTTGATTTAAATAACGTGAAGAGAATCCACACCATGGTTACGACAGAAACTGGCAAACATCACCTGGATGTTATGCTATAAATTTAGCTATCTAATAACTTTACCGTATATCTTAACGTTATCTAATAACTTTAGCTAGCTCTAAAGATTGGGAGTTATTCGCACTTTATTCTGCAATCAGGAGATAAGCTACTGTGGTTAATTCTAAATGAACAGTTCGTTAACTTTGTGGCAACCTTCGTATTTGTTTTTATTCGAAAATTATTATTTAAATCCCCAGTAAAGTTTTTGAGAAATTTGAGTCAAAAAATATTTTTCGAAATTGGAAGTTTTGGACCGTATACCAAAATTTGCCCGTCCAATGCGCCTGAGAAATTAAGTGATGAAATTAGAGTAACTATATATGTATATTGATAAGAACGCTCCAGGGTATCATCCACGCCACGATAGATTCTCGAAAAGAAAACGTTAAATTACTTTGAAGAGGCAGGTTTTTGATTTTGGGACGACTCTTGGACATCTACGCCATTTTAGATTTTTTAGGGAGCCTCTTAGGAACATCTACTGCCATTTTATTGATTTTTAGGGAGCAGCTTCTTCGTAACGAGGTAACGAGCACGGATTTTACGATTTTTGAAGGGGACGCTAATTAGGGACAACGTCGGGTCATAAAGAATCGGGGTGAGCAGCCGGTACATCTACGCATTTTAGATTTTAAGGGACCTTCTTAGAACACTACGGCCACTTTCAAATCTCAGAGACAACAAGTTTCATTTTGATTATGAGATTTTAAGGAAAATTTTAACTCAATTTTTTTACTTATTTCGGCACTCAATTGAAGAACGTAAATTACGTTTTCGTTACGTAATATTCAAGCAAAAATGTTTTTATCTTTTGTTAACGAAATTGTTAAAAATTTCAATGGCTTGTTTTATGGTTGTGGGGATGATTTACGAAACAAAATATGATATAAGAGGTCCTGTAAAAAATACAGAAAAAATATGACGGAAAAGATTTTCTGTTTTCAAGTTTAAAAATTCTAGTATTACTTAGAAAACATCATAAGACTTGAATTGGTTTATAAACTTCTTCTTTTTCAATCTCTCTCTCTTCGCATAGAGATTCTTACTATGGGATTTTAAATGAAAACGATGAAAATTTGGCTTGCCAGTAGTGTAGCGCGATTGAGCCAAACAGTCAAAAAATGAAAGTTTTCATATCCCCCATGTTAAAATGCTGGAAATGGGGGATTCACCCCAGGGAAGAAAAGTTCAGACTTTTTCCATTTTTAACTCCTAGGTGTCCAAAATGGCGTTTTCTAAAAATGAGACTTGACATTGCATTCTAGAAATATGATGGAGGTATACGGGCAGAGAACATATTTATCAGATGTTCCTTGTTACACTTTTACGGCCATATTTGGTTAAAAATATAGTAATAGCAGGGTGTAAGATTTTTCTCTTCTTTTTTTGCAAACTGGTTACACTTGATTTCCGCACTTTTGATTGGGTTGAATCTGAGAAAACATACGTTTGGGACAACAATTTTTTTCCAAACTGGTAACACTTGATTTCCCGCGTTTTGATTGGTTGAATCTGAGAAAACCTAGCGTCTTGGGAAAGACTAATTTTTTTTTCAGAAGCACTTGGAAATTTTTCATCAAAAAATATGTCTTTGGACTCAAATTCTCAGGATGTGTTTTTTTTACTTGCGAATTAAAATTGACATTTAGGTAATTACGCCAATAAAAAATGGTAACTAGGTGGATTGTTATTTGAAGCCAAGATAAGCCGATGTCAAGGGTTTGGAATGAAATCCACCTAAGTTACCATTTTTATTGGCCGTAATTACCTAAATGAAATTTTCATTTCGCAATAAAAAAAATACATACTGTAGAACTTTACGAAATATCCCACAGTGTGTTGCTATGTACTTAGTCACTTGAACCATTCAAGATCAGAAACTGTGTCATAAATTGTTCTATTTAGCTTAAAAGAAAATTTTTTAACTCTCAAGGTGTTCAAAAACGTTTTTTTGAAAAACATTATGACTTTGTATTGCATTCAAGAAATATTGACGGGGGTTTTAGCAAGAGAATTATTTACAGATGTTCCTTGTACAATTAACGCATATTTCAGTTAAAAAAAAGTAAGAATTTGGCCTTGGGAAAAACTAAAAAAAATCGGAACATTTAAATTGAAATTTTTGAGGTGCTCCAAAATCGTTTTTAAAAAAAACCTAAATGTAAATCTTTTTTCTTGCAAATGTGAAAGCTTATTTTTTTGGGTAGAGCGTAAAATTTGATCCAGATTCAAATTTAAAATTTAGCTGTAGGACAATTGATCCGTGGCGTAGGCACGCGAAATGTAGGTGCCCAAAAACTCGAATTATTTGAAAGTCAATGATTTATGGTACTTAAAAGACGCGCAAGCATCGACTTTGTGGATTCGGTATTAGCAACCATAGCTCTAAGATGACCACAGGTGGTGCTTCATGCGATTCTTTGATTTGGCTGGTGGTAACAGCAACACGGTCTTAGCATTTACAGGAAAGCTCATTATAAGAATATAATTAAAGTAACATAGAATAGAAAATTTTGGTAAGATTTATTGACTTTTATTTTTCAGTAAAAATTTTGAAAATTATTGCCGATTCGCTGATTGGTTGAAAAATAAGAATGCTCAAAGTGACTTTTGACCCCGGAAATAAAACCGCATGATTAAATTAGACAGAAATATTTTTAGCAAATCGGAAAATGTGTTAAGGGTACTCAAAATGATAAACATTGTCAATTTAAGGGGGTTATGCGACTCTGATTTTGACATTTCTCGGTGAAATATCCTAATAAGAGCTCATGAGAAAACCCGAAAATGCTTATTTGTATAAAAAAAACCACGATCTTTTTTAATCTTGCAAAAAAGTGCATCCAAATTAGTTTTTTACCATCAACCAATAGGTACAGTGCGTTTACAATAAGAAACACTTTCAAAACTGCAAAATCTTATCTCCTCAAGAACGGTATAATATCAAATTGAGCTCCAATTGTCACAAATCACGTAACGGTAGATGTCAATCTTTTAAGGCAGCTTTTTTGATCCGGCATGAACAATTTTAGAAGCGCCAAATACTACCGTTACGTGACTGTGACAATTGAAGCTCAATTTGATATACCGTCTTGGAAGGAGAATAAGATTTTGCAGTTTTGAGTGTCTTATTGTAACGCACTTGTAACTTATTGGTGTGGATGTTCAAAACTAATTTTGTGAAATTCACCTTTTTGCAAGATTAAAGAAAGATCTACAAATAAGATTTTCGGTTTTTCTCAATGAGCTCTTAGTTAGTATATTTTCACCGAGAATATGTCAAATCAGAGTCGCATACCCCTTAAATTGACATTGTTTGTCATTTTGAGTACCCTTAACAACCATTTTCTGATTTGCAACGCAGTTACAAATATTTTTTCTAGTATAATTAAATCATGCGGTTCTATTTCTGGATCAAAAGTGACTTTGAGCTCTTTTTATTTTTCTGACGCAATCAGCGATCGGCGCAAAATTGAAAAATTTTCTGAAAAAATAGATTCAAAATAAACTCCAGAAATTTTCCTATCTAATGTGGCTTCATTTATTTCTCATATTGACATGTTCCTCAAGATTCTTATTAAAAGTGTTGTTTATGCTTAAAATTGACAATTTTTCGTAATTTTGATTACTCTTCAACCATTTCCGATTTGTAAAATATGTTTTCTAGTCTAAAATTTAATCATGCGGTTTTATTTCCGGGTTTAAAAGTCCTTTGAGCATTTTTATTTTTCAACCAATCAGCGATCGGCCTATTTTGAAAAAATTTTTCTGAAAAAAAGTT
This sequence comes from Oikopleura vanhoeffeni, assembly GCA_004367855.1. Taxonomy (NCBI): domain Eukaryota; kingdom Metazoa; phylum Chordata; class Appendicularia; order Copelata; family Oikopleuridae; genus Oikopleura; species Oikopleura vanhoeffeni. The sequence continues at coordinate 145,919 of SCLH01000079.1, read as the reverse complement.
TAATAAATCTTTCAAAATTTTTTTTTCTAATGGTTATTTCATTTATTTATTATAATGAGCTTTCTGTAAATGCTAAAATACCGTGTTGCTGTTTACACGCACCAATCAAGAATCGCATGTAGCAACCTGTGATCATCTAGACTATGTTTGCTAAATACGCGTTTCCACAAAGTCGATGCTTGCGCATATTTTACAGGCACCATAAATCATTGTTTTGTAATAATTCGAAGTTTTCGGCCACCTCTATTTCCGCGTGTTACACCAAAATAATCGTCAGGGTATATAAAATTTCGAGATGTCAATCTGGAGGCAGAATTTTACGCAGTACACGAAAAAGTTAGTAAAATCAGAAAAAAGATGTACATTTGCCTATTTCGAAAAAAAAAACTTTGCTCGCCAAAAACAGCGCCACCAATGTCGCACGAAATATATTTTCAGCAAAAATTTTTCACCGTCAAAAAACTACACAATGTCTGAGTTTTCAAGATTCATATTTCTTTTTTATCGGGTAGCTGATATTTTGCTCGGGAGGCCTATGTATCGTGCAATATGAGCTCTTTATGGTGTCATATTACATTTTTGAGAAATTGATTGCGATTGTTAAAATTTTGTCTCAAATCAGTTAATTTTATTGCAGGTTTTTAATCATATGAAAGCATTCTCTCAAAACGCAAGCTAAGTTCAAAATTGAAATATCCGATGTTAAAAATAAAAAAAAGTTTTTCCGCATGCCTTTTTTTCGTTTTTGTTTTGTTTAAATGACTCAACTACAAAGAAATAAGAAACACCTCCGAAGATTTCTGCTATATCCTCAAGAAACGGATTTTTTCAAAATAAACGTTTTTTTCTTTTTTTTTCGATTTTCAACGCTCAAAAAACATGTTTTCGCGGCGCATAATTTCAGAATTCCATATTATGAACTTTGATCGGAATTTCATGAACTATCTGATGCCGTTGTTTAATAGCAAAAACTACAGTTTTGTTTTCCAGCCAATCCAGAAAAAGCAGAATGAAAAATTTCAAAAAAATATCCAAAAAATTTTTCAGTGAAAAAAAATATTAACCCATATCCTCAGTTTTTTTGTCCGGAAGCTTAAACTGAAAATGCTTCAATCGCGTCCACCCTAATTGCCCCGGTACATCTGGTATTCTAGATTTGCATCCTCGATTTTTAGACACTGAATCTGAAGAAGATTTTTTCGATCTGGAAATATTGATTCTAAAAATAAAATTTTGTCCAGTATTACGATAAACCTCTTGAGACGCATATTTAAAAACAGAATAATTTTTTTAACTATGTTAACTGAAAGGTTAAAATTGTAAATGTTTTTCGTCAGCCAACATGAAAACATTTTGCTTAAATCTTTTGTTCTAGATTAGAAATACCAAAAATATCATTTAAAAGTTTTATTTAATTTCAAATTGTCCGCTTAAATTTCAAAAGTGGCGTAGATGTCGCCCAAGAGGCGTCCCTCAAAATTAAGGCGTAGATGTTCCAACGAGCGTCCTAAAAATCTAAATGGCGGTAGATGTTCCAAGAGCGTCCCTAAAAATCTAAAATGGCGTAGATGTTCAGAGCGTCCCAAAATCAAAACCTGCCTCTTCAAAGATTTACGTTTCTTTTCGAGATCTATCGTGGCGTGGATGTCCCCTGAGGCGTTCCTTTATCAAATATGTATATATCTCCAATAAAATAATATAGACTGTAGAAAATACCATTAACAGTTAGCAAATTATATTATTTACTAAAAACCTTAAACAGTTGGGCATGAATCAATAGTGGATAAATTTCAATATTTCTCGTTATTTCCCGTTTGGCAAAAAACCACAGGTAATTCTGTTTAATACTGTGGGGAAAAATTGAAATGTAATTTTGAAACTCTAAGAGTTTTTAAGATTTTTATAAGGGGTGACTCTAACAGATTTAACTGGACCATGAACTTCTCAAAAAGGGTAACTCTAACAGAATAAGGTACTCCAATAGGGGTGACTCTAACTGTATTTAACATCGTAGACTTTAGACATGAAATCTGTATCCCCAGACTCGATTTCCGGCAACTAGTGAGCCTTCTATAGATGAGCCATATTAAGCAAAGTTTTCATTCTCAACATACATTTTTCAATAGCTTAAAATATATTCACAATTTGCAATAAAATAAAATAAAAAAAATTCCGATGAACAAAAAGGCATTAATGGGGATGGAGAAAAAAAAAATCGCGAAAATGTACACCCAGTGACGGGCAACAGTGCAATATCATAGAATTTTAAACGTTTATTTATATTTTGAACCTACTGTTACGTTAACCTTTCAAAGGGTTTTTCTAGTTCCATTTAACAATTATTATATGTTTTCATCAAAATTCTCTAGGTAAATTGACTCTGCAATTATTGTTCAATATCAATTTATTGTCCTAAGACCAGAAGACGTAGTCAACGCCTACGCCTACTCGTAAACCTTTCATTGATTCTAAGTAATTAATTTTTCGGAAGTTTTGCGCTTCTTCTAAATGCTCTATTCTAACCCGAGGCCACTTTTCACAGAATAATACAAACAGAAATCTTGAAATTAAAAAAAAATCAATCGGTAGTTATTTCATTTTTCTCACTTCTCTCTCGTCCTACGATTCCTAATGTTATAGCATTTTCGAAAGCTATGACTCTGGAAATGCTCTATTTAAACTGGAGGCATACGTGTAATGCATTGAAAGTTCTTATAAATTGTTACGATTCTTTTAAGGGGTCTCCGCGCATGATTTGAGTACTTTTGAAAAAAAAATAATACGTATCAAATATACAGTAATTTGAAAAACGTACTCAAATTACGTCAAAAAATTCCAGGCTCAACTTCAAACGTTTTTAAGACTTTTTCTCATTACATGAAAGTTGAATTAAATCAACGTACGAAATAATCCAAAAATAAGGTTTAAATATGTCAAAATATCCTTATTTCTTGAAAAATAAGATACGTGACGTGTTTGGAAAATATTAATTAATGTTCAAAACTCTTAAATTAGTGTTTATTGCGCCCAAAAAATATTTTCGGCGTAATTTGATCCACTATTTGTTTTACTTTCACTAAAACCTTATTTCGCTAATTTGAAGGTCCACGTGATCGGCTTTTGGATTTGGTGTATGGGAAAAGTCTTAAAAACTTTAAAGAACTTCACTTTCTTTTCAAAAATATGATTTAAGCAATTTTTGGAAAAAAACAGTACTACTTTTCCAACTTATTCCTTAAATATACGGTCCGTGATCATTTTCGGGCTATGATTAATGGAACAAATGTCCTTAGAATTTTTTTCTGATCAACCGATGAAAGGTTTATTTTGTATTTAAAAACTTTTTTTTGCAAAAAATAAGTACTGGTATACAGTAAAAATTTTCCACAAAAAAACGTACAAACGTCATTTTGTTTCAAGTTTATATAACTTTATAACTGATCTTGTCATTAATGTTTAAGCATCGTAATAATGCGAATTTTAATGTGAATGTTGTCACTACTTGCCGAATTCGAGTCTACGAGTTAATCACAAAAATTCTGGTTCAATATTAGAAAAATGAACAATTTGTTTGTTCGAAAACAAAGAGAAATATCAGATAGAAACACGCGCGCTCTACTTACCTCCTCACAACCAGAAACGAGAACTTCGCTCAACACCCAAAGCCTATCTTAAAGGCAATACCTTGAGCGCTTATCACGGGAAAACTGGGAAAGATAACAATTTAACTTATTTGTCACTGATTGAAGATCAAGGATAAAATTAAGTGAAAAACCGAAATTCATAAATTTCGAAGTTTTTAAACTAGATAACTGCGAGAGAAAAAGAGGTTCCACTCACCTTGTATTTCTTGACCATACATTTTTTCACAATGACATATAGTTACAAATTTAGAAGTGAAACTTTAACTATTGAAAACCTGGTCTCAATTTGAAATATGATATCTTGATTGCTTACAAAACAATTATTCATATCGCCGCGCGTCGAAATATATCAGTAAAATGTGCAAAAATATGCTAATCAGCTGAAAAGCTAAAATCAGTAACACCTTAGTGTTCTATACACGTGGGTGAGACCAATGGGCAACAGTGACGCAAATGGGCCAACAGTGGAGACCAATGGGCAACACTTTTTCGCAGATTTGATTTTTTCAAACCTAGAGACCAATGGCAACCACTTGAATTTGTGGTTAATTTTCTATGGCAATTTTTTCGATTTGCCCATAATCTTGAATTAAATTTAATAATAAATTACAGGAGGGTGCGGCGTATAGTTATACCCGTATAGTTAGAATTCCACGCAAAAAACCTATGTAAGCCTCTGCAAAAACCTACGCATTTGAAAAATAAATTTATTCGTTCCTGGCGTGCGGCGTATAGTTATAGGCAAAAGATAGGGCTTTTTTCACTGTATTTGCTCGGATTTGTCTTTGTCGGCTCTATTGGGTTAAAGTTGCCCGTTCAATTTTTTCGAAAAATAATTTTTTAAAAAATATTTTTTTTTCATTTTTTGAGTTTCATAAAAATCACTTGTGAAAAAATTATTCTTCGTATAGAGACTGCAGATAAAAATAAACTTATATCATAAGAATCCTCAAATACTTTCCTAAAAACTTGCTTCGTCAGCATTTTGATCTTATGTATCGTTTTCCACACAATTAATTTTTTAAGAAAATTTTGACGAAAATCCGCAAAAAAAGTAGGAAAAAATTACTTTCGAACGGCTCATCGTAATGAGTTTTCAACAATTATTTGGAATAAAATTGCAAACTCTATGAATATTGGTATTGTAGGTCTGTGACGATGTTTTGATTTTCTGCGCCGTTTTGCTCCGAAAATTTTTTGGCCTTTAGAATAGTCAAAAGGTGTGAGTGGGTTAATTTGAGTCACTTTCTAAAAATGGCCCTAAATGAGCGCAAATGATTCCGTCGGGTACCCCCTTAAGCGTTCGATTTAGCGAATGTCCTGATTCGAACAAAATTAATTTAATCGTTGATTAAACGATTTCTAGTTATTCAGGGGGCGCAAACAAATAACATACTGAAATGGTAATTTCAGTTTATTTGATAAAATTCAAAAAATGGATTTTACGACATTTAAAAATCCGAAATTTATTAATGAAGTGTTCATGCGTTGGGAACCCCCTTAATGGCAATTATGCAAAAATACTAAATCGTTGGACGCATAATATCACCTCTCTTTGATATATTGAAACAAAATCTTGCATCCTCAAACAATATTAAAGTGACGGACAATCAGAACGTGCTTTTCAAAAGTGACGGAAATATTTTTTCAAAAGGTATCTTTTCCCCTGTTTTTTTAGGTACGAACAATGACAATGACTTCAATTAACCGGACAAACGTGAGCCGGTTATCTCTAGATATTTAGAAAAGTCTTGGATTTTTACTCGTTTACGAAGGGTCAAAATATGTTTTTTGGTGATGCTGAAGCAAATCCAAGAATTTTTCTTCAAGAATCTAGCCTTTCATCTAACGATTCATATCTCATACTGATTTTTAAGTGAACCGGAAATGAAAAGTTCGAAAAAAAAGAACCAACCAAAATTAAGGCTGAGAGGTCACTGATCTAAAAAATATTGCTTACAGCTAATTGAAATTTTAACCAATCAGCCGTCAAATTTGATAATTAGGTTTAGCATTTTTTGCTTAAAAATAATTTAAAATTTTAAAATTCGATAAGACCAATTTTTGATAATTTTTAATGTCATGCATGTTTTGGACGGGTAATATGAACCAAAAAAAATGTTTCATATATGGTGGAATACGGTTTAATGCTGGTTAAAGCAAAAAAATATTCAAAAATTTGAAAAAATTCTAGATTTTGTTCTAGATTGTTTGCAAAATATGGCCACAGAGATTCCTTGAGTCAACTTTATCATAATGCGATATTTATGCATTATAAATTACTTCTATAAAGCGCTCAACAAATTAGAACACCCACCCCCTTAATTTGAAAATAATCAAAATATAATTTTTTTCGAAATTTTCGATAATTTTGTATTTGAGTCAAAATCATGCTTATAACTGTCCGAAGTCTGCAAATTATTAGATAAACAATTCAATTTGTTATCTTGCTGAAATTTGCGACAAAAAAAGAAAAACCTGACATTCTGAAAAATAGTGATGAGCTGACGCTCGGACAGGATAATAATCACTGGAACATTTTAAGGGTACATGTATGAAAATAATTTAATTCGTTGACAAATGGATTGTATCTAAATTACAATAAACTCATTCTTTGACAAAGCTTGATCTGGTCGCTTAGAAACACAACTCAATTGTTTGTTCGAGATCGAAATAAAAAAATAAAATTTTCTAGATTTCATTTTCGTTCCGAATTTTTGCCAGTGAAATAAACAAAATAAAATAAACTTGATGCGAAAACGCAAGAACCGCAACAGAATTCTTCAAGTAATTAAAAGACGAAAAAGGTAAAGAGTTTTTGAAATTCATAAAAAGGTTTTAATTTTAGATACAAAATATTTCTTCTAATTCAAGTTTTTCAAGAAGTGTTTTTTTTTGTAATTTTTGAATCGATCCATGTTTTACTTTTGTATTGGCTGCATAGGCCTGTATTATTTACAAAAAATGCTTTACATTGAAGTATTTTGAACATTTTGTTTAATAAGTTTAATAATGAAGAAGTCTCTGTTTAAAAAGATAAGCAAAATATAGCCATGTTATAACTCACTATCATCTACGCGATAGATCGCACGTGAATTTTTCAGAAAATGACGCTGAGAAAGAAAGAAGATTTAAAGATTAATTGTAATTTTTTTTAAATTTGGTTTTTGAGAGTAACCGACAGGGGTTTACTTTGAGAACTATATCCCTTTTCCAAACCTAAGTGGATCTTGAAAATGAGGGTTATCTCTATACCGCGCGTGTTCGAATCCACTATGTTGTCTTAGTGACTGTCTGGGTATGATAAATTATCATTGATAATAGGCAATGGTGATGGATATGGGAGGCGCGAAAGTTGATTTTGCCGTAATCACTGAAGGCAATGCACTAACACAATCACTTAGACAGTAGTATTTTTAACGCGTTGACGGGGGGCCTTAATTTTTCTCTAAAAGTTAGCTTTCCAATTTTGGCTTGTAAAAAATATAAAAAAATTTCTAAAAAAAATTTTCACTTTTTTTCAATGGTGAAAAGGGGTAATCGACGGAATGCTATTTTTCGAGAACCAATACAGGGTGTAAGGTTTTTTACCTTCTTTTTTTCCAAAGCTGGTTACACTTGATTTCGCCCGTTTTGATTGGTTGTCAAGAAGAGTTTTTCTCAGATTCAACCAATAAAACGGCGGAAATCAAGTGTAACCAGTTTGGAAAAAAAGACCAGGGAAAAACTTGCACTGTATATGGTAGGAACTTTATTTTAAAAGCTGCCATTCAAATTCTGTTATCGATTTGTTCCTCATGTTTTTTACCCAACAGATTTTAATAAATAATCTGGAAAAATTAAGACGAAAAAGCGAAAATTGCAAAATGTTTTGAAAGTTTATGAATTCAAGATTAAAATTCGAACTCAAATCTTTCCTAAAAATAGATAAAAATTGATTTTCAAGGGGGTGTGTGAGTGATTTCTGACTTTGGAGGTTTGGTACGCGCTAAACTGATGGCGGTATAAGCATTTCTCATCAATACATATGAAGATTATCCTTGATCTCGCGAATTCCATTCGACAGTTTCAGTACAACTTCCCAGCCAACCATAATGGTTAACTCGCGTTAACACGAGTCCTCAGCTTTTTTCAAAGAAACCAAGGATCTAGAGCTTATATCGGAAAGTTTTGAAGATTTGGTGTGAATCCGGAAAAATTGTCTGAATTTAGTGAAATGGGAGCTATTTTTTTTCGATTTTTGCCTCACGGGGTCAGAAAATCTGGTTGAATCAATGCCGAAAAATGGTGTTTTTCGACGTTTTGATACAAGGCTTTTCTGTGGAAGTGCCAGAAAGTCATTTTCGGAATATTATATTCTGAATATAACAAGCCCCAAGGGTTGGGAACATCGATGGGAAAGTTACTTATTTTGAATTTCGGCCTGATTGGCTGTAAATCGCCAAAAAAAAGTGCGCGAAATCGAACAATTCTGAACAAAAAAGTGGAATTAGAAATCTAAGTCACCAAAAACGATTCCTTGTTTACGATTTGCTGGAAACGATATGAGCAACCTATGGTTCATTTTCAACACAAGCAGATTCTAGAAAAAAATAGGGGGTTCTTCTCTAAATATTTCGTTTGCGCTCTAGCACTGTTTTGTGTTAAAAATGAGACATAGTTGCTACAATATCGTTTTTCAGCAATCGTAATCAAGAAATCTTTTGGTGGGCATTAAGATTTTCTAATTTTTATTTTTATGTTCAAATGTCGTTTACAGCCATCAGGCCGAAATCATCAAAAAAACGCGCACTCCCCAACTACTTGATCTTCAACCCTTGGGTTTCTTGTTATATTTGTAGGATTTGGCATCTTCCACAGAAACCACAACTTGTATCATCACGCATGAACACATTTCGATGCTTAAAACCAGATGCTGACCCTGAGGCAAATCGAAAAATAGCTCCATTCACTAAAATTCAGACATTTTCCGATTTTTCAACCAAATCTCAAAACTTTCCAATATAAGCTCTAGGATCCTTGTTCTCTTTGAAAAAAGCTGAGGGACTCGTGTTAACCGCGTTAACCAGATGGTTGGTGGAAAGCAGGAAGGGCATCCGAGCAGATTTTCAAGCCTCGGTTCGCAAAAAGTATCCGATCCGATCACATATNAAATGAAAAGTTGACATGGCCCCCAAGAGACGCCAAATCGAAATAATTGTGATTTCAAATGCAGTATGAGTCGAAACTGTATCTCTCAAACTGGTGGAGGAGATAGCTTTTGCCTGAGCCTCCCAAACTGACCATTTTAAACAATTAGGCTAAAAATGAAAAGTTGACATGGCCCTCAAGAGACGCCGAAGCAAAATTTCAAAAAACTCTCTAGTTCATTGTCAAACAAGTCTTCCGCTTTCAGATGCAGTATGAGTCGAAACTGTATCTCTCAAACTAGTGAAGAAGATAGCTTTTGCCTGAGCCTCCCAAACTGACCATTTCAAAAATTTAATTGTTTGGTTTTTCGTGTTTTTGTCCGCTGAAAACAAAATGTTAAAACAAAAGCAATTTTGCATTATTTGTTAGACTTCTCCGGAGCTTGACACAAAAAAATAATAGAAAATGATGAAAATTGAAGGAGTAGGTACGAACTGCGTGTCTTTTTAAAAAGCTTTTTAAAAGCGTAGGTGTCGGCGTAGGTGGGATTGTATCAGATTACTGTTAAGTTTAAAATTACTGCNGTTCTGTTAGTTTCAAATGTTTTTGGAATATCACATTTGCTAATTTGGCGGGAAATGGCCTCGGAAGAGGCTCAAATTTGCGACACCCGCTCCCTTAAATCTCTCATTTGCTTTTTAAAAGAATAGGGAATAAGAGATTTAAGTAACTCGGGCATCATGATCGATATGCGTTTAGAAATTTTCAAAGTTATTTTTGGTTTGTCTGACATTGATTTAATCTTGAAGCATAATTATATTGAATTTTGCTCTAGCAAAACACGTGGTCATTTCTAGAAATTTTTCAAGGTAATTTTAACTTTTCGATTTATCTTATTACTTTTAGATAAACGACCATTTTGAAAGTCAGTACCACATTTTTTGACCCGCCTTTTCACGACCACCGTCAGTTTTGTCTAAAATTTAAAGAAACAAAATATTAATAACGGAACGCCGCGGCGCGCCAGATTCCGAAGGAACGAGATTCCCGTTCCGTTTCTCGTTCCATTCTGCGAGCACACGTTCCGTTGTTTTCGTTTCATTTGAGACTTTGCACTGGGGCTCTATGATCATGATTTGACAAATGGGAGGGCACAGTTAAAACATAATTTTGTTTTCTATAATCCTACTTTTTTCAATAACATTTTATAACTGACGTGTTTTTTTTAAATAGAAATTCAGGTAATTTAGCCACTGAATGGTGTCATATAACATTTCTAATAATTAATTTTTTTTTGTCTAAAAACTGCATCTCAGAGGATTGATTTTTGCGGACACTATTTTTATCAAAATTAAGTCTGGATCGGGAGCGTATTATGTAAAAACGGCAAAAACATTTTTGCTGAACATTTTCAAATTGCAGCCCTTGAAAAAATATTACGTTCAGTAAAATTTTTTTTTTAAATTGTTAACTACTGCTTGAAAATAAAAAACCGTATTTAAAATTGCCTATGTTTAATTCACCTCCTCACACCCAGAAACGAGAACTTCGCCTCAAGACCCAAAAGCCTATCTAAAGGCAATACTTTGAGCGCTTTTTTTGAGATACTGCAATTAATTGAATTTTAATTAAATAATTTCAATTATCCTTAGAAAAAATAAAAGTTAAACCTTCAATCGACGTATCCAAATTACATAATGCCGAACTATAATTTGTCAAAAAAAATTTTTCATACATCTGAAATTCGCCGAGATTTTTTTCATGAAAATTTATGGCGTAGTTAAATATAGGAAAAATCTACATTTCTTTTACAAAAAAAAAGTTTAACTACGAACAGATACTGCGATTTTCTTTTCTCTTTTCAATAAATCATTCTCGATTATCTTAGTAAAATTTCTTAACTGCAAAATTTCAATAATTTTGTCAGATTTCTTGCAAGCACTATTTTTAATGCAAATTACTGCGCGCTATTATTACATTGATTTCGCATAATTATAAAACTTATTGACAAAAGATTTGAAGTTACGAAAATAATTTTTTATAAATTGAATATTTAAAAAGGGCAGTACAAATTTTAACAATATTAATATCGGAAATACTTTCATTAAGGTGTAACTTTGCTGTGATTATTATTCTTTGTAATTGAGAACTATCCTATGGTCTAAGAATTTTAAATAAAAAATAATTTTTTGCAAGCCAAATTCGATATTCTAGAACTAGTTATTTGATATAAAATTTTTTTTGCTTCGCAATCAATTCTTATAGTGCTGGATGGTTGGATACAAAGAAAATAATACCGGAATTTGAGAACCGTGGTCAAAAATACTACTGCACCACACAATCCCCTTAACCCTTACTCAATTAGAGCCATAAAAATAGCTTTCATTTTCTGAAACGACCTGAAAAAGAAAATAATTAAAAAAGAAGTTGAAGATCAAATCGCCCATAGAAGTTTGCTATTTAATTTTTGGAAATATAAAAATAAATTTTTTTTCGATGAAGTCGTTGAATATATTGTATCCTACTTTTTTTTGCGGATTTCTCTGAATTTTTCTTTATCAGCTTTTCTCAATAATTTATTTGTAAAAAAACATGTTTTAAATACTTAGTCTTGGGTAATTCGCCTTACCATCTTTAAAAAAATTAATAATGTTTCCACTAATTAAACTTTTTATTTCTATTCTTTGTTATGAAAACAGAAAAATTGCTCATGAATGAGAAGCAAAGGCGGAAAATTTAGGCGGCACGACATATTGTTTCCATTATTTTCATCATTTCAGAAGTGAGAATTATCGTTTTATAGGGACTGAACCCCGATAAGGTATTTTGGAATCGGAAGATCAGATCAAGAAGCAGGTTTTACTCTATTTTATTTAATTTGTATTAATAACAATCTTATAGTTATTACTAGAGAACAGAGTGAGTCACTTCCGTTATTCCACAGCTTAATTAAGTACTCAAAAGTTAATTATTCAAATTAATAATCATAAAGTTAAGTTCTTCCTTTATTACAGATGAACTGAAAAATAAATTTAAACGAAAGCACTTTATATTTTTTTGGATGATAGAGCTTCAAAGTTGAGCCATAAAAGTGGCTCCTCATGCTCAGGGGGATATCAATACGTCAAATGAGTAAGGGGGTTCATGGGAAATGGTGGTTCCTACATTTTCTGCTGTTTTTTATGTCATAAATTAATGCACCAAATCGATGAAAATTGGTTCAAACAACAAATTACCCGAAAAAAACAAAAAATTCGAATTTTGGGGATTTTTCTAAGTATTTTTTATCTACAAATCGATTAACTTTGACATTTTGCACTAAAACTTTGTAAATAAATTGAACAGTTTTGAATACCATGGAAAAAGAGCTCAACTTGAGCGCACTTTTTCGTTTCATCTCGACAAAAAAATTACCTTCCGGTCCTAACTCAAGTGACAAATCTAGCGCTTACGCACTGTGATCAAAAATTCAAAACCGAAAATTTTGTTTGGCTTATTATTATCTAACTTTCACAAAAAAAACAATTAAAAAAAAAATAAAACCAGGGAGGGAGTAGGTTTACAAGGATCGATGGTGAAATATCGGCGGTTTTCAGGGATTCTAGAAAATGTGTGAGCGAAATTAGAAAAATCAAACGACAATCTTAATCAAGTTCTGTCTCTGTAGTGAATATCAAAGCTTTAAATAAAAAAACCAGGGACGAGTACACAATCAACATGTTATGGGACGATTTCGCGAAGAAAAATGGTTTCTATAAAATGGTTATGGGTTTCCATTAAAGGGTTATGGGTTTCCATTACATGGCAATGGAGTTTCATTACAGTGATAATTTTTGGGCCATTTGAACAGTTTGTTTTCAGCCAAAATTTGGAATTGTTTGGAAAAATTTTTGAGATGTTTTTCAAACTATATATGTTACGGGAACAATATTTGCAGTCGAACCAACAAATTTTTTTGGGAATATTTTTGCATGCAATAACAGAGTTTTTTTCTCAACATGCTTGTTTTCAAAAATGGTTTCCATAAATGATAATTCCTGTTTTTTTAAAAAATGGTAATGGGTTTCCATTAAAGGGTTAATGGGTTTTACATTACATGGTAATGGGTTTCCATTTACAGAGGGTTTCCATAAATGGTTAGTTGGTGTAGGGTTTTGGAATATGGAAAGTGTACGTGGTTACAGACATGGTCCAAGGAGTGTAAGGCCAATAAATTTTCGTCATGCTGATTTTTGAGTTAAGGGTGCGATCTACAATATTGTATTTCAGAATCCTGAGATATTTTCTATTCCGCGCCATGATCACCTTAAATATGTCAAATAGGAACAAATAAATACCTAAAGGAAGATTTATTAAAATATGTAACATTAATAAACACTAACATATTTTAATGTTACTTATTAATTATAAGTTATAATTATTTGGCGGATTGAAGGTACGACATAATTATATCGATTCAGGCCGTATTTTGATATGAGTTTATCCGACTCGCGATTGCAAAGAATAGATCAATGATGCCGATATGAGTGTTATTTATAATATCATTAATGCCTATCACTGTGATGCCAGTGCAGTCGTGAAGTTCTTCGACACCTTTTAATCACGCATATCATGACGTACGTTTTTGACGACATTTTTCAATTAGATGCAATTTCGGTAGAAAAGCAGGAAAACTCTTTTGACCCGCCAAGGCAAAATATACTAGGGACAAAAAAGACGATTGGCCAATTTCGGTACAGAAAGAAGCAATCCCGATTACCGTCAACACACTTTTCAAATAAAAATATAAGGAACTGGTAATCTTCAAGATAATACCATATTTTACGGTAATATTTTTCAAGTTTGAAAAAAATTCTTGAAATTCAAAGTCATTTTTTTCGAAGATTAGGTAAAAATTATCCGTATATTATACGGCGTTGGTACGACTGGGAAAAAAAAAAATAATAACTGCATTAGATAGCTTATAATTTTTCGCAGAAAATTTATAAAAGTCTAGAAATAAGAAAACTGCGAACACCAAGAATACTAAATGACAAATTTATGGGCCAGTAATTAAATAGTTTGTTTTTTATCACAATTTTTCTTTCAACATCCCAATGGCTTTAATTTTTTTAGGCGGGTGCATATACCGGCAGATCGGTGTCAAATATAAGTTTATTTATAACTCACGAAAGTAGAATTAGTTAGTTTATTCTTTGGTGTTTTATTATCGTAGCTTCAACCAGAATAATGTGTTCCAGCTTCAATAAAAATAAGTTTTTATCTTATTCAAGGAAAGATTTGAAGTTGAAATTTCATTTTTTGAATCAGTAAAAATTAAAAAATATAAACATTATGAAAAATTTTCCGCATTTTTTGTCCATAAAATTTTTTCTGATTTTTTTATGGAATTTTGGGTACACAAAATAGCCACTTTAATTATTTTCATAGATGCCTACATATTTTCTGACCCGCGTTTTTACAAATCAATAAATCTTTATTTTTCATCTTTTGTCGACTTTTTAGAAAATATTATGAAAATTTTCCGGCAATTGTTTGGGGCGAAAGGTTTCGCGTCATAATCAACATCATTTTAGTCAGTATATAAGCAGTTGGCGTAGTGGTTAGCGGCGACTCGATGATCAATCCCGTTTACCCTGGGTTCGACTCCCGGACTTCTCAAACACATTTTTCTATGGTAACGCCAACAATGGTGAGAATATCGGATTTCCTCATAAAATGCGTTTATGGGCTCTAGAGCAGTTAATCCGAATGGCTAAGCAAGGGGGATTAAAACTGTGAGATAGTAAGGAGCTCTAAACACCAGGTGTATAAAGGTTTGGCCACCTCCAATTGAGCAATCGGTAACCAGTCCGTTACAAACTGAGCATTCGAGAACGTCTTCAACCTCAAGAGGGACTCACGAAGCTTAACCTGGAGTAACTCGCCTCGATTTGTAAGGCCTGTGTAGCCAGTTATCACCCAGCAAAAAACTTACATCTAGCTTATGTGAAATATCGAACGCTTAAAATAGTGGTGTGTCTATGGTAACGCCAACAAAATCAAGTACAAATTTTTATTATTTGTTTTTTTGACTCTGCATAAAAAAAATCAGGCAGAATCACTTGTGAAATTTTCTGGTATCTATTTGGTTTCCGTATGTCACCGATGAATAAGGTCAAGCGAATTTATCGTTTCTGTTACTACTTATGAAATTTACAGACATTGATTTTACAACCGGTAGTGGCCATTTGGCAACTAAATTTGTTAAAATTTATTCTTTCAAAAAGGATTTTCAAGAAAATTTGTCGGGTGGTTATAGCGAATTTTTTTTTGTTAGTCAGACATTTTTTTAATATCAAAACGCAATTGAACCTCAATTTTTATTTTAAAAAAGTTTTTTTTCTCTATTTCGCCATTTTTGGGACCATTTAATAGAAAAAACATAATATGCAAGAAATTTTTTAATGTGCTGAAACTGGCTGAAGTTTATGATATTGTCTTAAAAAATTCTAAAATCGGGTTTAGTTGGAAATGGATGTATAATGAAAAGTGGTTCTTTATATTTTTAACAGATCCAGTAATGTTTTAGAAATTAAAAATATGAATATTTGCAAGAATGAACACTTTTAATTGAAGCCTAAGAAATAAAAAAATAAATTTTCACAATGTTTTTCTTTCAAATATCGCTCCTGAAAAATGTACGCAATCTGCCGGAGCTTATGGCACCCTTACAGCCTTTGAAACTAGTTGAGTGGAGACCAAGCATGAAGTTTGAATATCTGAAATTTTGGTCGGTTAGCCGAAGGTTTAGCCGGTGAGACCGCGGTTAACATCTTTTATATTTTGGAATGTTGAAAAAATCAGCAATAATTCAATTTCCATTGTTAGGTAACCGATAGCATAAAGGGCGATTCTGAGTAGAAAAACATTTTACGGAGTCCTCTGGTCAACAAATTTAAGCGTAAAAATAAGGTTTTCAGTGGAATATTCTTCTACATGTACAATAAAGCCGTCGTTCATCAAACATGGCGGTTTTTCCCGAGCGGTCCGGCTACAATTAGATAATCGGTAAATTCTCGGGAGTGCTTCAAGTGACCTGTTTCAATCTGAATTTTCATGCATGATATTTCCTAGAAATCACAAAATTGTGATTCACAATTGTGGATTTCCAAATTGTGATTCCAAATCTCGTCAATTAAAGTGCGCGGTTGAACGGCGAACACGTTTGTTCAGCTTTGAACCCGTAGAAAATTGTCTTTCTTCCAAGCAATGTCGATCGTGGAAATACTTTTCCTGGATAGTCCCAGCACGAAAATTTTGGGATATTAGCTTTGCTAGTTTTATCCAAAAATAGCATCGTAAAAAGGTCAAAATCAGCGACACTCTACAGAACCCTCAAGGCGGAGAAAAATGGAGATCTTTATTGTTCCAATATATTGTTCTCATGGGCGGTCCTTACTTATTAATAACTGGGAAATATTCTATTTCAATCATGATAAATTTACCTAAAATGCATAATCTGTAGGTAGACTAGCCAGGCCATTATTTCGCATATTTGGGTAAGATACTGCATTTTTCATTAGTTAGATTTTTTGTAATTTCTTTCTTATCATCCTCTTTTATAAAAATCTTTTTTCACTGTGTCAACCCTCTGTCGAAAATCTCTATTTTTTAAAAAAAAATTTTCACCTTTTGGTTTTTCGAAATTTTAGTTTGTAATTCTATAATTTAGCGCGGGTATTCTCTCAATTTAGTGTTTGGGTGAAATATGTGCAAAAGTGGAAATAAGTATGGCCTGCCCTCAGGAGAAGTCGATCGATTCGACTCTATCTAAATGCAGCCAATCCGAGCCGTGTAAAACCTCAATCAATGGAGAATTTCTTTTTTTGATGATAAGTTCTCAATTGAGCTCCCTAGGGACCGAGAAATAAGGCAAAATCGGAACATTCTGTTCAATCATAATAGAACGATATTTTTTATGATCAAAATTTCCCATTAATTTTCACTCTGCGCTATGAGCTATGACCGTAATGTTTTCCGGTATGGTTCGCATGTGGCGACTAAGGTGGTCACGGAAAAACTAAACATAACAGAAAATTAAAAAAATGGCATAATTTTTATAATACCGGGCAAGAAAATATCGTATAATATTTCCTTTATTTTTAACTCCGAGGTGTCCAAATGTTTTAATTTTTGGCTATAGTGACGAATTTTTTTATTTTTACATACATTGGTTACATGGCTGATATGACATGGCGGTTCGCTTTACATCTCATAATTTTGTATAATTAAGACGTAAACCAGTATTTTTTTTGTGATTTCCAATCTTTTTCTGCACTAAAATAGTAATTGTCTACCAATTTAGAGAAAATCTTCATTTATATATCGAAAATGATCCCTACTGCGTCTTTCTGTCTAAAGCTACCTGTGACGCCTGGCCATCAATGTCAGAGCGTGCCAGCCATTCAGAGCGCCATTCTACCCTACACTACAGGTAGGGTGGACAGAAATGCGCAGTAGGGATCATTTTCGATCTAGTCGACTTTTTGGCGGACCCCACAAAATGATCAACCCTAGTCGCGACTTCTCATTTATAACTTTTTGATATCCAGAAAAAATCCTTGATTGTTTGCAGACTTTTTTTTTCGTTTTTTTCGCATGACGAGTGAGACGGTTTCCAAGGCAAAACTGGGAATATGCTAGGCCTTATTACGGAAAACAAAGAAAGATAGAATCTTTTCAGAGCTTTAAAGGTTGTAGTAATAACCATTTTTACTCATACAATTCATTGTCATTAACTTAACTTAGATTTTCAAACGCGGTGACCACGAGCGTACTGGTATTTCCATGAATTTAATCAACCAAACTGATGTCTAAACATTTTTTTAAGTTTTAAAACAAAATATTTCTAATCTATTTTCGTATTCGAACTCGGCTACCATTAAGGGGTGGTCGTCGCATTTCAAGGTTTTCACCGGGGGTTCCAAAACGGCAATGGAATGAATTTTACAGAAAAATGGTAAGAGCTAACAAACTTCTATCTAGTTTGCTGGAAATGATCGAACCTTCGTCTGCATCATATGACTTAAGAGTTTTTACAAAATGGCCTTTTAGCCGTTAAACCGATTGAAAACCGGTAATTTTCAAATTTGTAAAATTTTCCCCGCCGCTTAAAAATTTTTCAACCGCCTTAAAAAAACGAAAAAAAATTGAAAATTCTTGGGTTATGGAAAACTGAAGTAGCGAACTACTGTTAGGGGGCCGAAATTTAATTTTGTTTCTCAAACTCTAGAATTTTCTTAAAACTAGATTTGGACAAGTCCTCGCCATAAAATTTTCAGCGCCTTGAATTTTAATTATTTTTTTTTGCATTTCCATAACTCGAAAAATCCTGTCAGTAAAGTGGTGTAGAAGTTAAAATTTTAAAAAATTGTTTCTCAGTTTCATTCCTAGAGGAGGCGCGACTTTGAAATTTTTTGAAAAAATGGTGAAAATTTAATGAAAACAGGGTCTCTTTTGAATGATTTTTTAGTTGTTTTTTAAAACGTAAATTGGGTTCGTTTATCGTCAATTACAGTAGTTCCTCTGTTAGAGTTAACCGCCTGAACTATTGAAAAAGGTAACTCTAACAGATAAAAGGTAACTTAACGAGTGATTGCTCGGGGTAACTCTAACAAGATGATTACTCAATAATTTTTCATTTGAGAGTCATCTTTTTTTAACTTATATGATTTTAGTTCATGTCTGTTTTTGTAATTTTAAAAAACAGACAATAATTAAATTTCAATATTAAACAAAATAAAAATTCTCAGTTTTAAAGAAAGTAATCGAAAAATTTGATCTTCAAAAAAATGCCACTTTAAAAAAAATTGAGCGTGAACGGTCGAAAATATAGCTATTTTGATAAAATTTTTTGATTTAAATAACGTGAAGAGAATCCACACCATGGTTACGACAGAAACTGGCAAACATCACCTGGATGTTATGCTATAAATTTAGCTATCTAATAACTTTACCGTATATCTTAACGTTATCTAATAACTTTAGCTAGCTCTAAAGATTGGGAGTTATTCGCACTTTATTCTGCAATCAGGAGATAAGCTACTGTGGTTAATTCTAAATGAACAGTTCGTTAACTTTGTGGCAACCTTCGTATTTGTTTTTATTCGAAAATTATTATTTAAATCCCCAGTAAAGTTTTTGAGAAATTTGAGTCAAAAAATATTTTTCGAAATTGGAAGTTTTGGACCGTATACCAAAATTTGCCCGTCCAATGCGCCTGAGAAATTAAGTGATGAAATTAGAGTAACTATATATGTATATTGATAAGAACGCTCCAGGGTATCATCCACGCCACGATAGATTCTCGAAAAGAAAACGTTAAATTACTTTGAAGAGGCAGGTTTTTGATTTTGGGACGACTCTTGGACATCTACGCCATTTTAGATTTTTTAGGGAGCCTCTTAGGAACATCTACTGCCATTTTATTGATTTTTAGGGAGCAGCTTCTTCGTAACGAGGTAACGAGCACGGATTTTACGATTTTTGAAGGGGACGCTAATTAGGGACAACGTCGGGTCATAAAGAATCGGGGTGAGCAGCCGGTACATCTACGCATTTTAGATTTTAAGGGACCTTCTTAGAACACTACGGCCACTTTCAAATCTCAGAGACAACAAGTTTCATTTTGATTATGAGATTTTAAGGAAAATTTTAACTCAATTTTTTTACTTATTTCGGCACTCAATTGAAGAACGTAAATTACGTTTTCGTTACGTAATATTCAAGCAAAAATGTTTTTATCTTTTGTTAACGAAATTGTTAAAAATTTCAATGGCTTGTTTTATGGTTGTGGGGATGATTTACGAAACAAAATATGATATAAGAGGTCCTGTAAAAAATACAGAAAAAATATGACGGAAAAGATTTTCTGTTTTCAAGTTTAAAAATTCTAGTATTACTTAGAAAACATCATAAGACTTGAATTGGTTTATAAACTTCTTCTTTTTCAATCTCTCTCTCTTCGCATAGAGATTCTTACTATGGGATTTTAAATGAAAACGATGAAAATTTGGCTTGCCAGTAGTGTAGCGCGATTGAGCCAAACAGTCAAAAAATGAAAGTTTTCATATCCCCCATGTTAAAATGCTGGAAATGGGGGATTCACCCCAGGGAAGAAAAGTTCAGACTTTTTCCATTTTTAACTCCTAGGTGTCCAAAATGGCGTTTTCTAAAAATGAGACTTGACATTGCATTCTAGAAATATGATGGAGGTATACGGGCAGAGAACATATTTATCAGATGTTCCTTGTTACACTTTTACGGCCATATTTGGTTAAAAATATAGTAATAGCAGGGTGTAAGATTTTTCTCTTCTTTTTTTGCAAACTGGTTACACTTGATTTCCGCACTTTTGATTGGGTTGAATCTGAGAAAACATACGTTTGGGACAACAATTTTTTTCCAAACTGGTAACACTTGATTTCCCGCGTTTTGATTGGTTGAATCTGAGAAAACCTAGCGTCTTGGGAAAGACTAATTTTTTTTTCAGAAGCACTTGGAAATTTTTCATCAAAAAATATGTCTTTGGACTCAAATTCTCAGGATGTGTTTTTTTTACTTGCGAATTAAAATTGACATTTAGGTAATTACGCCAATAAAAAATGGTAACTAGGTGGATTGTTATTTGAAGCCAAGATAAGCCGATGTCAAGGGTTTGGAATGAAATCCACCTAAGTTACCATTTTTATTGGCCGTAATTACCTAAATGAAATTTTCATTTCGCAATAAAAAAAATACATACTGTAGAACTTTACGAAATATCCCACAGTGTGTTGCTATGTACTTAGTCACTTGAACCATTCAAGATCAGAAACTGTGTCATAAATTGTTCTATTTAGCTTAAAAGAAAATTTTTTAACTCTCAAGGTGTTCAAAAACGTTTTTTTGAAAAACATTATGACTTTGTATTGCATTCAAGAAATATTGACGGGGGTTTTAGCAAGAGAATTATTTACAGATGTTCCTTGTACAATTAACGCATATTTCAGTTAAAAAAAAGTAAGAATTTGGCCTTGGGAAAAACTAAAAAAAATCGGAACATTTAAATTGAAATTTTTGAGGTGCTCCAAAATCGTTTTTAAAAAAAACCTAAATGTAAATCTTTTTTCTTGCAAATGTGAAAGCTTATTTTTTTGGGTAGAGCGTAAAATTTGATCCAGATTCAAATTTAAAATTTAGCTGTAGGACAATTGATCCGTGGCGTAGGCACGCGAAATGTAGGTGCCCAAAAACTCGAATTATTTGAAAGTCAATGATTTATGGTACTTAAAAGACGCGCAAGCATCGACTTTGTGGATTCGGTATTAGCAACCATAGCTCTAAGATGACCACAGGTGGTGCTTCATGCGATTCTTTGATTTGGCTGGTGGTAACAGCAACACGGTCTTAGCATTTACAGGAAAGCTCATTATAAGAATATAATTAAAGTAACATAGAATAGAAAATTTTGGTAAGATTTATTGACTTTTATTTTTCAGTAAAAATTTTGAAAATTATTGCCGATTCGCTGATTGGTTGAAAAATAAGAATGCTCAAAGTGACTTTTGACCCCGGAAATAAAACCGCATGATTAAATTAGACAGAAATATTTTTAGCAAATCGGAAAATGTGTTAAGGGTACTCAAAATGATAAACATTGTCAATTTAAGGGGGTTATGCGACTCTGATTTTGACATTTCTCGGTGAAATATCCTAATAAGAGCTCATGAGAAAACCCGAAAATGCTTATTTGTATAAAAAAAACCACGATCTTTTTTAATCTTGCAAAAAAGTGCATCCAAATTAGTTTTTTACCATCAACCAATAGGTACAGTGCGTTTACAATAAGAAACACTTTCAAAACTGCAAAATCTTATCTCCTCAAGAACGGTATAATATCAAATTGAGCTCCAATTGTCACAAATCACGTAACGGTAGATGTCAATCTTTTAAGGCAGCTTTTTTGATCCGGCATGAACAATTTTAGAAGCGCCAAATACTACCGTTACGTGACTGTGACAATTGAAGCTCAATTTGATATACCGTCTTGGAAGGAGAATAAGATTTTGCAGTTTTGAGTGTCTTATTGTAACGCACTTGTAACTTATTGGTGTGGATGTTCAAAACTAATTTTGTGAAATTCACCTTTTTGCAAGATTAAAGAAAGATCTACAAATAAGATTTTCGGTTTTTCTCAATGAGCTCTTAGTTAGTATATTTTCACCGAGAATATGTCAAATCAGAGTCGCATACCCCTTAAATTGACATTGTTTGTCATTTTGAGTACCCTTAACAACCATTTTCTGATTTGCAACGCAGTTACAAATATTTTTTCTAGTATAATTAAATCATGCGGTTCTATTTCTGGATCAAAAGTGACTTTGAGCTCTTTTTATTTTTCTGACGCAATCAGCGATCGGCGCAAAATTGAAAAATTTTCTGAAAAAATAGATTCAAAATAAACTCCAGAAATTTTCCTATCTAATGTGGCTTCATTTATTTCTCATATTGACATGTTCCTCAAGATTCTTATTAAAAGTGTTGTTTATGCTTAAAATTGACAATTTTTCGTAATTTTGATTACTCTTCAACCATTTCCGATTTGTAAAATATGTTTTCTAGTCTAAAATTTAATCATGCGGTTTTATTTCCGGGTTTAAAAGTCCTTTGAGCATTTTTATTTTTCAACCAATCAGCGATCGGCCTATTTTGAAAAAATTTTTCTGAAAAAAAGTTTAATAAATCTTTCAAAATTTTTTTTTCTAATGGTTATTTCATTTATTTATTATAATGAGCTTTCTGTAAATGCTAAAATACCGTGTTGCTGTTTACACGCACCAATCAAGAATCGCATGTAGCAACCTGTGATCATCTAGACTATGTTTGCTAAATACGCGTTTCCACAAAGTCGATGCTTGCGCATATTTTACAGGCACCATAAATCATTGTTTTGTAATAATTCGAAGTTTTCGGCCACCTCTATTTCCGCGTGTTACACCAAAATAATCGTCAGGGTATATAAAATTTCGAGATGTCAATCTGGAGGCAGAATTTTACGCAGTACACGAAAAAGTTAGTAAAATCAGAAAAAAGATGTACATTTGCCTATTTCGAAAAAAAAAACTTTGCTCGCCAAAAACAGCGCCACCAATGTCGCACGAAATATATTTTCAGCAAAAATTTTTCACCGTCAAAAAACTACACAATGTCTGAGTTTTCAAGATTCATATTTCTTTTTTATCGGGTAGCTGATATTTTGCTCGGGAGGCCTATGTATCGTGCAATATGAGCTCTTTATGGTGTCATATTACATTTTTGAGAAATTGATTGCGATTGTTAAAATTTTGTCTCAAATCAGTTAATTTTATTGCAGGTTTTTAATCATATGAAAGCATTCTCTCAAAACGCAAGCTAAGTTCAAAATTGAAATATCCGATGTTAAAAATAAAAAAAAGTTTTTCCGCATGCCTTTTTTTCGTTTTTGTTTTGTTTAAATGACTCAACTACAAAGAAATAAGAAACACCTCCGAAGATTTCTGCTATATCCTCAAGAAACGGATTTTTTCAAAATAAACGTTTTTTTCTTTTTTTTTCGATTTTCAACGCTCAAAAAACATGTTTTCGCGGCGCATAATTTCAGAATTCCATATTATGAACTTTGATCGGAATTTCATGAACTATCTGATGCCGTTGTTTAATAGCAAAAACTACAGTTTTGTTTTCCAGCCAATCCAGAAAAAGCAGAATGAAAAATTTCAAAAAAATATCCAAAAAATTTTTCAGTGAAAAAAAATATTAACCCATATCCTCAGTTTTTTTGTCCGGAAGCTTAAACTGAAAATGCTTCAATCGCGTCCACCCTAATTGCCCCGGTACATCTGGTATTCTAGATTTGCATCCTCGATTTTTAGACACTGAATCTGAAGAAGATTTTTTCGATCTGGAAATATTGATTCTAAAAATAAAATTTTGTCCAGTATTACGATAAACCTCTTGAGACGCATATTTAAAAACAGAATAATTTTTTTAACTATGTTAACTGAAAGGTTAAAATTGTAAATGTTTTTCGTCAGCCAACATGAAAACATTTTGCTTAAATCTTTTGTTCTAGATTAGAAATACCAAAAATATCATTTAAAAGTTTTATTTAATTTCAAATTGTCCGCTTAAATTTCAAAAGTGGCGTAGATGTCGCCCAAGAGGCGTCCCTCAAAATTAAGGCGTAGATGTTCCAACGAGCGTCCTAAAAATCTAAATGGCGGTAGATGTTCCAAGAGCGTCCCTAAAAATCTAAAATGGCGTAGATGTTCAGAGCGTCCCAAAATCAAAACCTGCCTCTTCAAAGATTTACGTTTCTTTTCGAGATCTATCGTGGCGTGGATGTCCCCTGAGGCGTTCCTTTATCAAATATGTATATATCTCCAATAAAATAATATAGACTGTAGAAAATACCATTAACAGTTAGCAAATTATATTATTTACTAAAAACCTTAAACAGTTGGGCATGAATCAATAGTGGATAAATTTCAATATTTCTCGTTATTTCCCGTTTGGCAAAAAACCACAGGTAATTCTGTTTAATACTGTGGGGAAAAATTGAAATGTAATTTTGAAACTCTAAGAGTTTTTAAGATTTTTATAAGGGGTGACTCTAACAGATTTAACTGGACCATGAACTTCTCAAAAAGGGTAACTCTAACAGAATAAGGTACTCCAATAGGGGTGACTCTAACTGTATTTAACATCGTAGACTTTAGACATGAAATCTGTATCCCCAGACTCGATTTCCGGCAACTAGTGAGCCTTCTATAGATGAGCCATATTAAGCAAAGTTTTCATTCTCAACATACATTTTTCAATAGCTTAAAATATATTCACAATTTGCAATAAAATAAAATAAAAAAAATTCCGATGAACAAAAAGGCATTAATGGGGATGGAGAAAAAAAAAATCGCGAAAATGTACACCCAGTGACGGGCAACAGTGCAATATCATAGAATTTTAAACGTTTATTTATATTTTGAACCTACTGTTACGTTAACCTTTCAAAGGGTTTTTCTAGTTCCATTTAACAATTATTATATGTTTTCATCAAAATTCTCTAGGTAAATTGACTCTGCAATTATTGTTCAATATCAATTTATTGTCCTAAGACCAGAAGACGTAGTCAACGCCTACGCCTACTCGTAAACCTTTCATTGATTCTAAGTAATTAATTTTTCGGAAGTTTTGCGCTTCTTCTAAATGCTCTATTCTAACCCGAGGCCACTTTTCACAGAATAATACAAACAGAAATCTTGAAATTAAAAAAAAATCAATCGGTAGTTATTTCATTTTTCTCACTTCTCTCTCGTCCTACGATTCCTAATGTTATAGCATTTTCGAAAGCTATGACTCTGGAAATGCTCTATTTAAACTGGAGGCATACGTGTAATGCATTGAAAGTTCTTATAAATTGTTACGATTCTTTTAAGGGGTCTCCGCGCATGATTTGAGTACTTTTGAAAAAAAAATAATACGTATCAAATATACAGTAATTTGAAAAACGTACTCAAATTACGTCAAAAAATTCCAGGCTCAACTTCAAACGTTTTTAAGACTTTTTCTCATTACATGAAAGTTGAATTAAATCAACGTACGAAATAATCCAAAAATAAGGTTTAAATATGTCAAAATATCCTTATTTCTTGAAAAATAAGATACGTGACGTGTTTGGAAAATATTAATTAATGTTCAAAACTCTTAAATTAGTGTTTATTGCGCCCAAAAAATATTTTCGGCGTAATTTGATCCACTATTTGTTTTACTTTCACTAAAACCTTATTTCGCTAATTTGAAGGTCCACGTGATCGGCTTTTGGATTTGGTGTATGGGAAAAGTCTTAAAAACTTTAAAGAACTTCACTTTCTTTTCAAAAATATGATTTAAGCAATTTTTGGAAAAAAACAGTACTACTTTTCCAACTTATTCCTTAAATATACGGTCCGTGATCATTTTCGGGCTATGATTAATGGAACAAATGTCCTTAGAATTTTTTTCTGATCAACCGATGAAAGGTTTATTTTGTATTTAAAAACTTTTTTTTGCAAAAAATAAGTACTGGTATACAGTAAAAATTTTCCACAAAAAAACGTACAAACGTCATTTTGTTTCAAGTTTATATAACTTTATAACTGATCTTGTCATTAATGTTTAAGCATCGTAATAATGCGAATTTTAATGTGAATGTTGTCACTACTTGCCGAATTCGAGTCTACGAGTTAATCACAAAAATTCTGGTTCAATATTAGAAAAATGAACAATTTGTTTGTTCGAAAACAAAGAGAAATATCAGATAGAAACACGCGCGCTCTACTTGCCGTTTTGGCCCCCGAAATTTTTTTTGCGTTTAGATAGTCAAAGGGTGTGAGGGGGTTAAGCTTAAATTTTTTTCGAAAAAATAAAAATCTAAAGCTTAAAACATAGGCAATTTCAACAATGGTTTTTCATTTTTAGCAGTACCTGACAACTTTTAAAAACAATTTTTGTACTGAACTAAAATTTTTTCAATGGCTACAATTCGAAAATTGTTTAGCAAATTTTTTTTGCCGCTCCTACCTTATTATAGACTATGCTGTGATGAAAATACAAATTTATGTCAGTATCTACCTTATTTGTAGATGATTGCATTGTAATATCCCCTTGTCTTGAGTATTCGAAAATTTGTGTGTCTTCTAATAGCCTTTTAATTTTAATAAACTGTTTTGTGGCACATTTAAGGATGAAATCTTTACAGCAATTACATATCGACAAATTCCCCAAGGACCATTGGCTCGTACATTTTACTCTATCGGAGTTAGCGGATCTCGTGGAAAGATGATGGTTTTGACTGGCAAATAATTCGATTGATTTGTTAATCATTTTCGTACAATTTGTATCATTCTCTTGGGGCGTCGAGTTTTTAAGTACTTTTAGGCATTCCTCAGTATAGATATGTCGTTTACTGAATGTTAAATAAGTTTTATTGTTCTGTTGTTTTTTGAAATACAGTAAAAAATATATTTTATATATTTCATACCAATCTTGTATCTCAGACTGGGCACAATTATCCCAATTCATGCCTGGACAGTGAAGTGAACATGTTGGACACATTGGAGAACATGTAGGACACAATGGAGAATCGGCGCCTGCATCTGAATATAAAAAAATAACAAATTATCGCTAAGGCAAAAATTGGGAGAACTTATTTTTGGTCAATTTTTTCTTCTACGTTTTCTGCTATGAAAAATACGCATAATTTGTATCTTAAATTTTTTCTGGATCAATTTCAGCACAGAAACTAACAGTGCTTCGAAAATAAATTTTATCTGCGCTGGTCGATTTTGCCGTTCCTACCTTATTTTAATACAAAACTGAAAAAATGGAACATTATTTTCTTAAATGTACTGCTGATTACCGGAGTCGGTATCTTTTTTACCCAAATTGGTCTGAATCCAATTTATTTATTTAGATCAATTTGGGTACAAAAAAAGGTTTTCCTTATTTTGTACCAAAATTGGTCTAAATGTGAATTATTTGCAAAAACTGCAAATTAACCAATCAAATTTGAACAACAATAAGATAATTTTAATCGTCATCACGATTAACACGCCTTTAAAACTTTCGACTATAAAACTTTTTTTTAGTACTTAATGGGCGCATAACTACCTAAGGTAGGTCTCTGGCATAAACACATCAAAAAGTTTTTGCAGGCTTAACTACCCTACCCCGCCGCTTCCGCGGACTACTAAAAAAAACTTTTATAGTCAAAAAATTTTTTTTTTTCTGAACTTAATCTCCATTAAGTACTCAGTATATGAATGGCGTAGATGTCCTAAGAGCGTCCCTAAAATTTGAACATGGCGTAGATGTTCAAAAAGCGTTCCTAAAATTTTAAAATAGCGTATATGTCCCAAAAGCGTTCCTTAAATTTCAAAATGGGGTAAATCTCCCAAGAGCGGTTCCCAAATTTAAAAATATCGTTTATGTCCCAAGAGCGTTCCAAAAATTTCCAAATGGCGTATATGTCCCAAGAGCGTTCTAAAACAATAACATGCCTCTACAAAAATTAACGTTTCCCATATCGTGGCGTAGATGTCTTCTAAGCGTTCGATAAGAGTTCGACTCACAATTGTCTACACTTTCAGACCTTCAGTTTATAATAGCATACGCTTATAAACATCGATCACATCCCCCTTAACCGCTTGTCCATTATTATAATTCGTTCTTTAATTGTGTACACTTTCGGCCCCTCAGTATATATAATGCACAAAAGCAAAAAACTCTTAATGACCTTTATTTATTTGTGTGTACTTAATGATAATTAATTCCGCCCTCTTTTCAACAAAAACTAGAAATTCACAAGTCTTTTCTGAGACTTTGAAGAAAAAATCAAAAAAGGGAGACCATTTGGACCTTACTCCAGGCTTTTTGGTGAATTTGATGCACAAATTGAAAAATTTCTATGTATTTTCAATTAGGAGGCTTTTGCGTGAGGCTCCCAAATAAGCTGTTATGACCACTATGGGCAAAATTTTGAAAAAACGGGACCATTTGGTGATGTGCATTTATATACAAGTTGAATTGCAAATAACAATAAAAAGTGATGAAGAATGAATGAGGAATTGACTTTTTAGTGCTTTTAGGGACGAGGGCACGTTAATCCGCCAAAAAATTATCCGCCAAAAAAATTAAATTTGAATCGGAATTCATTCGGCATTTAAAAATGACTCATTTGATTTGGTTTATAGATAGCTCAAACTGAGCACAAATATCTAGTGAATATTAACATAAGAAAGAATGGGTCCGAATCGAATTATTTCTTTATTTTTTTTTTTGAGATAACTGAAATTATTGAATTATAATTAAATAATTTCAATTATCTTAGAAAAAAATAAAAGTTAAACTTCATATCCACGTATCCAAAAATTACATAATGCCGATATAATTTGTCAAAAAAAATTTTTCATACATCTGAATTCGCCGAGATTTTTTTCTGAAAATTTATGGCCGTAGTTAAATATAGGAAAAATCTACATTCTTTTACAAAAAAAAGTTTAACTCACGAACGATACATGCGATTTCTTTTCTCTTTTTCATAAATCATTCTCGATTATCTTAGTAAAATTCTTAACTGACAAAATTTCAATAATTTTGTCAGATTTCTTGCAAGCACTATTTCATGCAAATTTACTGCGCGCTATTATTACATTGATTTTCGATAATTATAAAACTTTATTGACAAAAGATTTGAAGTTACGAAAATATTTTTTATAAATTGAAATATTTAAAAAGGAGCAAAAATTTTAACAATTATAATATCGAAATACTTTCATTTAGTGTAACTTTTTGCTGTGATTATTATTCTTTGTAATTTGAGACTATCCTATGGCTAGAATTTTAAATAAATAAATAATTTTTGCAANCAAATTCGATATTCTAGAACTAGTTATTTGATATTAAAATTTTTTTTGCTTGCAATCAATTTCTTATGTGCTGGATGGTTGGATACAAAGAAAATAATACCGAATTTGAGACCGTGGTCAAAAATAACTACTGCACCCACAATCCCCTTAACCCCCTTACTCATAGAGCCATAAAAATAGCTTTCATTTTCTTGAAACGACCTGAAAAGACAAAAATAATTAAAAAAGAAGTTGAAGATTCAAATCGCCCATAGAGTTTGCTATTAATTTTTGGAAAATAAAAATAAAATTTTTTTTCGATGAGTCGTTCGAAATATATTGTATCCTACTTTTTTTTCGGATTTCTCTGAAATTTTTCTTTATCAGCTTTATCTCATAATTTATTTGTAAAAAAACAATGTTTTAAATACTTAGTTCTTGGGAATTCGCCTTGACCATCTTTAAAAAAATTAATAATGTTTCCACTAAATGTAAAACTTTTTTTATTTCTTTTTGTTTGAAAACAGAAAAATTGCTCATGAATGAGAAAGCAAAGCGGAAATATTAGGCGCAGACATATTGTTTACCATTAATTTCATCATTTCAGAGGTGAGAATTATCGTTTTATAGACGAACCCGATAAGGTATTTTGAATCGGAGATCAGATCAAGAAAGCCCAGGTTTTACTCTATTTTATTTAATTTGCATATTAATATACAAATCTTATAGTTATTACTAGAGAACAGAGTGAGTCAATTCCGTTATTCCACAGCCTTAATTAAGTACTCAAAGAGTTAATTATTCAAATTTAATAATCCATAAAGTTAAGTCTATCCTTTATTACAATGACTGAAAAATAATTTAAACGAAAGCACTTATAATTTGGATGATAGAGCTCAAAGTCGACCTAAAATTGGCTCTCATGCCTCAGGGGGATATCAATACTCAAATGAGTAAGGGGGTTATGGGAATGGTGGTTCCTACATTTTCTGCTGTTTTTATGTCATAAAAATGCACCAAATTGATTGAAATTGGTTTCAAACAACAAATTAACCCGAAAAAAACAAAAAATTCGAAATTTTGGGATTTTTCTAAGTATTTTTATCTACAAAGTCGATTAACTTTGACATTTTGATAAAACTTTGTAATAAAATTGACAGTTTTGAATACAATGGAAAAAGAGCTTCAACTTGAGCGCACTTTCGATTTCATCCGACAAAAAAATTAACTTCCGGTCTACTCAAGTGACAAATTCTAGCGCTTACGCACTGTGATCAAAAATTCAAAACCGACAATTTGTTTGGCTTATTATTATCTAACTTTCACAAAAAAAAATAAAAACCAGGGAGGAGTAGGGTTTACAAGGACGAAAATGGTGAAAATCGGCGGTTTTCAGGGATTCTAGAAAATGTGTGACGAAATTAAGAAAAATCAAACCGACAATCTTTAATCTAAGTTCCTGTATCTGTAGTGAATATCAAAGCCTTTAAATAAAAAAACCAGGGACGAGTACACCAACTCAACATTTATGGGAACCCACTTTCGCGAAAAAAATGGTTTCTATAAATGGTTATGGGTTTCCATTAAAGGGTTATGGGTTTCCATTACATGGCAATGAGTTTCCATTACAGGATAATTTTGGGCACAATTTGAACAGTTGTTTTCAGCCAAAAATTTGGAATTGTTTGGAAAAAT
This sequence comes from Oikopleura vanhoeffeni, assembly GCA_004367855.1. Lineage (NCBI taxonomy): Eukaryota > Metazoa > Chordata > Appendicularia > Copelata > Oikopleuridae > Oikopleura > Oikopleura vanhoeffeni. The sequence goes on along the minus strand of SCLH01000079.1, from coordinate 115,006 downwards.
TTTTGAGATGTTTTTCAAACTATATATGTAGGGAACAATTATTTGCAGTCGAAACCCACAAATTTTTTTTGGAATATTTTTGCATCAATAACAGAGTTTTTTTCTCAAACATGCCTTGTTTTTCTAAAATGGTTTCCATAAATGATAATTCCTTGTTTTTAAAAAATGGTAATGGGTTTCCATTAAAGGGTTATGGGTTTACATTACATGGTAATGGGTTTCCATTACAGAGGGTTTCCATAAATGGTTAGTTGGTGTAGGGTTTTGGAATATGGAAAGTGTACCGTGTTACAGACATGGTCCAAGGAGTGTAAGGCCAAAATAAAATTTTCGTCATGCTGATTTTTGAGGTTAAGGTGCGATCTACAATATTGTATGTTCAGAAGTCCTGAGATATTTTCTATTCCGCGCATGATCACCTTAAATATGTCAAATTAGGAACAAATATACCCTAAAAGGAAGATTTTATTTAAATATGTAACATTAATAAACACTAACATATTTTATGTTACTTATTAATTATAAGTTATAATTATATGGCGGATGAAGGATCGACATAATTATAATCGATTCAGGCGTAATTTTGATATGAGTTTATCCGATCCGATTGCAAAGAATAGATCAATCGATCCGATATGAGTGTTATTTATAATATCATTAATGCCTATCACTGTGATCCAGTGCAGTCGGTGAAGTTCTTCGACCACCTTTATCACGCATAATCATGACGTTACGTTTTTGACGAAACATTTTTCAATTAGATCAATTTGGGTAGAAAAGCAGGAAAACCTCTTTTGTACCCGCCAAGGCAATATATACTAGGGACAAAAAAAGACGATTGGCCAATTTCGGTACAAAAGAAGCAATCCCGATTACCGTCAACACACTTTTCAAAAAAAATATAAGGACTGGTAATCTCAAGATAATACCATTATTTTTACCGGTAATATTTTTCAGTTTGAAAAAAATTCTTGAAATTCAAAGTCATTTTTTTCGAAGATTAGGTAAAAATTATACCGTATATTATACGGCGTAAAATGTACGACTGGGAATAATAAATGCATTAGATAGCCTATATTTTCCAGAAAATTTATAAAGTCTAGAAATAAGAAAACTGCGAACACCCAAGAATACTAAAAATGGACAAATTATGGCCAGTAATTAAATCAGTTGTTTTTATCACAATTTTCTTCAAATCCCAATGGCTTTAATTGAGGGGGTGCCATATACCCGGCAGATCGGTGTCAATATAAGTTATATTATATAACTCACGAAAGTAATTAGTTAGTTTATTCTTTTGTGTTTATTATCGTTAGCTCAACCAGAATAAATGTGTTCCAGCTCATTAAAATAAGTTTTTATCTATTCAAGGAAAGATTTGAGTTAGAATTTTCATTTTTGAATCAGTAAAAATTTAAAAAAAATATAAACATTATGAAAAATTTTCCGCATTTTTCGTCCAAAATTTTTTCTGATTTTTTTATTGGAATTTTTGGGTACACAAAATAGCCACTTTAATTATTTTCATAGATGCCTACATATTTTCTGACCGCCGTTTTACAAATCATAAAATCTTTATTTTTCATCTTTTGTCGACTTTTTTAGAAATATTATGAAAATTTTCCGCAAATTGTTGGGGCGAAAGGTTTCGCGTCATAATCAACATATTTTAGTCAGTTATATAAGCAGTTGGCGTAGTGGTTAGCGCGACTCGATGATCAATCCCGTTTACCTGGGTTCGACTCCCGACTTCTCAAAACATTTTCTATGTAACCCAACAATGGTGAGATAATCGGATTCCTCATAACAATGTTTATGGGCTCTAGAGCAGTTAATCCGAATGGCTAAAGCAAGGATTAAAACTGTGAGATAGTAAGGAGCTCTAAACACCAAGGTGTATAAAAGGGTGGCCACCTCCAATTGAGCAATCGTAACCAGTCCGTACACTGAGCATTCGAGAACCGTCTTCAACCTCAAGAGGGACTCACGAAGCTAAACTGGAGTAATCGCCTCGATTTGTAAGGCCTGTGTACCCAGTTATCACCCACAAAAGCTTACATCTAGCTTATGTGGAATATCGAACGCTTAAAATAGTGGTGTGTCTATGGTAACCCAACAAAATCAAGTACAAATTTTTATTATTTGTTTTTTGAATTCTGCATAAAAAATCAGGCAGAATCACTTGTGAAATTTTCTGGTATCTATTTGGTTTCCGTATGTCAACCGATGAATAAGTCAAGCGAATATCGTTTCTGAACTACTTATGAAATTTACAACACTTGATTTTACAACCGGTTAGTGCCATTTGGCACTAAATTTGTCTAAATTTTATTCTTTCAAAAGATTTTCAAGAAAATGTCGGGTGTTATAAGCGTAATTTTTTTTTGTTAGTCAGGACATTTTTTAATATCAAAACGCAATTGAACCTCAATTTTTATTTTTAAAAAAGTTTTTTTTCTCTATTTTCGCCATTTTTGACCATTTTAATAGAAAAAACATGAATATGCAAGAAATTTTTTAATGTGCTGAAACTGGCTGAAGTTTATTTATATTGTCTTAAAAAAAATTCTAAACTCGGGTTTAGTTGGAAATGGATGTATAATGAAAAGTGGTTCTTTATATTTTGACAGATACCGTAATGTTTAGAAATTAAAAATATGAATATTTGCAAGAATGAACACTTTTATTGAAGCTAAGAAATAAAAAAATAAATTTTCACAATGTTTTTCTTTCAAATATCGCTCTGAAAAATGTACCAATCTGCCGGACTTATGGCACCCCCTTAACAGCCTTTGAAACTAGTTGGAGATGGAGACAAGAGCATGAAGTTTGAATACTGAATTTTGTCGGTTAGCCCGAAGGTTAGCCGGTGAGACCGGTTAACATCTTTATATTTTGAATGTTGAAAAAATCAGCAATAATTCATTTCCTTGTTAGGTAACCGATAGCATAAAAGGCGATTCTGAGTAGAAAACATTTTACGGAGTCCTCTGGTCCACAAAAATTTAAGCGTAAAAATAAGGTTTTCAGTGATATTCTTCTACATGTACAATCAAAGCCGTCGTTCATCAACATCGGTTTTCCGAGCGGTCCGGCTACAATTAGATAAATCGGTAAATTCTCGGGAGTGCTTCAAGTGACCCTGTTCAAATCTGAATTTTCATCATGATATTTCATAGAAATCACAAATTGTGATTCACAATTGTGATTCAAATTGTGATTCACAATCTTCGTCAATTAAAGTGCGCGGTTTAACCGAACACGATTTGTTCAGCTTTGAACCCGTAGAAAATCTGTCTTCTTCCCAAGCAATGTCGATCGGTGAAATACTTTTCCTGGATGAGTCAAGCACGAAAGTTTTTGGGATATTAGCTTTGCTAGTTTATCCAAAAATAGCTTCGTAAAAGGTCAAAATCAGCGACACTCACACCCTCAAAGCGCGGAGAAAAATGCAATCTTTATGTTTCCAATATACTTGTTCTCATGGGCGGTCCTTACTTATTAATACTGGAAATATTCTATTTCAATCATGATAAATTTACCTAAATGCATAATCTGTAGGTAGACTAGCCAGGCATTATTTCGCATATTTGGGTAAGATACTGCATTTCATTCAGTTAGATTTTTTCGTAATTTCTTTCTTATCATCCTCTTTTATAAAATCTTTTTTCACTGTGTCAACCCCTTCTGTCGAAAATCTCTATTTTAAAAAAAAAATTTCACCTTTTGGTTTTTCGAAATTTTAGTTGTAATTCTATATTTAGCGCGGGTTATTCTCTCAATTTAGTGTTTGGTGAAATATGCAAAAGTGAATATGGCCAGGAGAAGTCGATCGATTCCGACTCTATCTAAATGCAGCCAATCCGAGCCGCGAAAACTCAATCAATGGAGATTTCTTTTTTTGGAATTGATAAAGTCTCAAATTGAGCTCCCTAAGGGACCAGAAATAAGGCAAAATCGGGAACATATCTGTTCAACCATAATAAACGATATTTTTATGATCAAAATTTCCCATTAATTTTACTCTGCGCTATGAGCCTATGACGTAATATTTTCGGTATGTTCGCATGTGGCGACTAAGGTGGTCACGGAAAAACTAAAAATAAACAGAAAAATTAAAAAAATGGCAAAAATTTTATTAATACCGGGACAAGAAAATATCGTATAAATATTTCTTTATTTTTAACTCCGAGGTGTCCAAAATGTTTTAATTTTTGGCTATAGTGACGATTTTTTATTTTTACAAACATGTACATGGCTGATATCGACATGGCGGTTCGATTTAACATCTCATAATTTTGTATAAATTAAGACGTAAACCAGTATTTTTTTTGTGATTTCCAATCTTTTTTCTGCACTAAATAGTATTGTCTCAAAATTTAGAGAAAATCTTCATTATATATCGAAAATGATCCCTACTGCGTCTTTCTGTCTACGCCTACCTGTGACGCCTGGCCAGCAATTCAGAGCGGCCAGCCATTCAGAGCGCCATTCTACCTACACTACAGGTAGGCGTGGACAGAAAGGCGCAGTAGGGATCATTTTCGATATAGTCGACTTTTGGCGACCCGAAAAATGATCACCCTAGTCGCGAATTCTTGAGGTTATGGAAAACTGAAGTAGCGAACTACTGTTAGGCCGAAATTTTAATTTTTGTTTTTCAAACTCTAGAATTTTCTTAAAAACTTAGATTTTGACAAGTCTCGCCATAAAATTTTCAGCGCCTTGAATTTTAATTTTTTTTTTTTGCATTTCCATAACTCGAAAAAATCCTGTCAGTAAAGTGGTGTAGAAGTTAAATTTAAAAAATTGTTTCTCAGTTTCATTCTAGAGGAGCGCGACTTTGAAATTTTGAAAAAAATGGTGAAAATTTAAAAAAATCAGGGTCATCTTTTGAATGATTTTTTAGTTGTTTAAAACGTAAATTGGGTTCGTTTAGTCGTTCAATTACAAACTCCTGAACTATTGAAAAAAGGTAACTCAACAGATAAAAGGTAACTCTAACGAGTGATTGCTCGGGTAACTCTAACAACGATTACTCAATATTTTTCCAATTTGAGAGTCCTTTTTTTAACTTTATATTTAAGTTATGTCTGTTTTTTGTATTTTAAAAACAGACATAACTTAAATTTCAATATTAAACAAAATAAAAATTCTTAGTTTTAAAGAAGTAATCGACGAAAAAATTTGATATTCAAAAATGCCACTTTATAAAAATGAGCGTGAACGGTTCGAAATATAGCTATTTTGGATAAAAATTTTTTGATTAAATTACGTGAAGAGAATCCACACCTTGGCTGCCAGAAACTGGCAAACATCATGGTTGTTATCTATAACTTTAGCTAGCTCTAAAGATAGGGAGTTATCGCACTTTATTTCCGCAATCGGGAGATAAAGCTACTGTGGTTAAATTATAAATGAACAGTTTGTTAATTTGTGGCAACTTCGTTATTTATTATATTCGAAAATTATTATTTAATCACCGTAAAGTTTGAGTCTAAAAAATATTTTTCAGAAATTCAAGTTTAGACCGTATACCAAAATTTCGCCCGTCAATCGCTTGAAAATTTAATGTGATGAAATTAGAGTAACTATATGTATAATATACATTGTATATATCTCCATAAAATAATATAGAACTGTAGAAAATACAATAACAGTTACAAATTATATTATTTAGTAAAACCATAAAAGTTGGGCATGAAATCAATAGTAGGATAAATTTCAATATCCTTCGCGATTATTTCCCGTTTGGCCAAAAACCACAGTAATTCTGTTTAATACTGTGGGGAAAAAATTAAAATGTAATTTTGAAACTCTAGTTTTTGAGATTTTTTATAAGGGGTGACTCTAACAGATAACTGACATGAACTTCTCAAAAATGGGTAACTCTAACAGATAAAAGGTAACTCCAATAGGGGTAACTCTAACTGTATTTAACTCGTACGACTTAGACATGATCTGTACCCAGACTCGATTCCGCAACTAGTGACCATTCTATAGATCGAGCCATACAGGGTGTAAGGTTTTTACCTTCTTTTTCCAAATGGTTACACTTGATTTCCGCGTTTTGATTGGTTGTCAGAAGAGTGTTTCTCAGATTCAACCAATCAAAACGGCGAAATCAAGCTGTACCAGTTTGGAAAAAGAAGGAAACCTTACCACCCTGTATAAGCAAAGTTTCATTAACATACATTTTTCAATAGCTTAAAATATATTCAGCCAATTTGCAATAAATTATAAAAAATAAAAAAATTCCGATGAACAAAAGGCTTTAATGGGATGAGAAAAAAAATCGCGAAAATGTACCCCAGTGACGGGCAACAGTGCAAAATCATACGAATTTAAACGTTTTTTATATTTTGAACTACTGTTAAGTTAACTTCAAAGGGTTTTCTTCTAGTTCCATTTAACAATTATTATATGTTTTCATCAAAATTCTCTAGTAAATTGACTCTGAAATTATTGTTCAATATCATTTATTGTTCTAAGAACCAGAGAGTAGTCACGCCTACGCCTACTCGTAACCTTTCATTGATTCTAAGTAATTCATTTTTCGGAAGTTTTGCTTCTATAAATGCTCTCAATTAACCGGAGGTCAATTTTCAAAATAATCAAACAGAAATCTTGAAATTAAAAAAAAATCAATCGGTAATTATTCATTTTTCTCACCTTCTCTCTCGCCTACGATTCTTATGTTATCAGCATTTCGAGAAGCTATGACTTCTGGAAATGCTCTATTTAACTGGAGGCCATACTGTAATGCATTGAAAGTCTTAGAATCGTTACGATTCTTTTAAGGGGTCTCCCCGCATGATTTGAGTACTTTTGAAAAAAAATAATAGTATCAATATACAGTAATTTGAAAAAGTACTAAAATTACGTCAAAAAATTCCGGCTCAACTTCAAACGTTTTTAAACTTTTTCTCATTACATGAAAGCTGAATTAAATCACGTGACGAAATAATCCAAAAATAAGGTTTAAAATATGTCATAAAAATCCTTATTTCTTGAAAAATAAGATCACGTGACGTGTTTGGAAAATATATTCGCGTAATTTATCACTATTGTTTACTTTCACCAAAACCTTATTTCCTAATTTGAAGGTCACGTGATCGCTTTTGGACTTTGGTGTAATGGAGAAAAGTCTTAAAAACTTCTAAAGAACCACTTCACTTCTTTCAAAAATTGATTTAAGCAATTTTTGGAAAAAAACAGTACTACTTTCCAACCTTATTCCTTAAATATACGGTCACGTGATCATTTTCGGGCTATGATGTAATGGAAAAATGTCTTAGATTTTTTTCTGATCACGATGAAAGGTTTAATTTTGTGATTAATAAAATTTTTGCAAAAAATAAGTACTGTAATACAGTAAAAATTTTCCAAAAAAAAACGCACAAACTCATTTTGTTTCAAAGTTTATAGATAACTTTATAACTGATCTTGTCATTAATGTTTAAGCATCGTAAATGCAATTTAATGGTGAATGGTCACTACTTGCCGGAAATCGAGTCTACGAGTTAATCACAAAAATTCTGGTTCAATATTAGAAAAATGAACAATTTGTTTGTTCGAAACAAAGAGAAATATCAGATAGAAACACGCGCGCTCTACTTAACCTCCTCACACCCAGAAACGAGAACTTCGCCTCACACCCAAAGCCTATCTAAAGGCAATACTTTGAGCGCTTATCACGGGAAAACTTGGAAAGATATCAATTTACTATTTGTCATGATGAGATCAAGGATAAATTAAGTGAAAAACACGTGACATTTATAAATTTCGAAGTTTTTAAACTAGATAACTGCGAGAGAAAAGAGAGGTTCACTCACCTTGTATTTCTTGAAAAACCATACATTTTTCACAATGACATATAGTTACAAATTTAGGAGTGAAACTTTAACTATTGAAACCTGGTCTCAAATTTGAAATATGATATCTTGATTGCTTACAAAACAATTATTCATATCGCCGCGCGTCGAAATATATGCAGTAAATGTGAAATATTGCTAATCAGCTGAAAACTCAAAATCAGTACCACCTTATTTTCTATACAGTGGGTGAGACCAATGGGCAACAGTGACCATGGGCAACAGTGAATCAATGGGCAACACTTTTTCGCAGATTTGATTTTTTCAGACCTATGAGACCAATGGGCAACACTCTGAAATTTGTGTTATATTTTCTATGGCAATTTTTTTCGATTTGCCCATAATCTTGATAAATTTATAATAAATTACAGGAGGTGCGGCGTATAGTTATACGCGTATAGTTAGATTCCACGCAAAAACCTATGTAAGCCTCTGCAAAAACCTACGCATTTGAAAATAAATATTATTCGTTCCTGGCGTGCGGCGTATAGTTATAGGCAAAAGATAGGGCTTTTTTCACTGTATTTAATCGATTGTCTTTGTCGGCTCTTGGGTTAAATTGCCGTTCAATTTTTTCGAAAAATAATTTTTTGAAAAATATTTTTTTCATTATTTTGATTTCATAAAAATCACTTGTGAAAAATTATTCTTCGTATAGAGACTGCAGATAAAATAAACTTATATCATAAGAATCCTCAAATACTTTCCTAAAAACTTGCTTCGTCAGAATTTTGATATTATGTATCGTTTTCACACAATTAATTTTTAAGAAATTTTGACGAAAATCCTAAAAAAAGTAGGAAAAAATTACTTTCGAACGGCTCATCGTATGAAATTTTCACACAATTTTGGGAAATAAATTGCAAACTCTATGACATATTTGTATTGTAGGTCTGTGACGATGTTATTTCTGCGCCGTTTTTGCTCCCGAAAATTTTTTTGCCTTTAGATAGTCAAAAGGTGTGAGGGGGTTAATTTTGAGTCACTTCTAAAAATGGCCCTAAATGAGCGCAAAATATTCCGTCGGGTACCCCCTTAAGCGTTCGATTTAGCGAAATGTCCTGATCGAAAAATTATTTAACCGTTGATTAAACGATTTCTAGTTATCTCACGGCAAACAAATTAACATCACTGAAATGGTAATTATCAGTTTATTTGATAAAATGTCAAAAAAATGATTTTACGACATTTAAAAATCGAATTTATTATGAAGTGTTTCATGCTGTTGGGAACCCCCTTAATGGCCAATTATCGCAAAAATACAAATCGTTGGACCAAATATCACCTCTCTCTGATATATTGAAACGAAAATCTTGCATCCTCAAAAAAATCTAAAGTGACGGACCAATCAGAAACGTGCTTTCAAAAGTGACGGAATTATTTTTTCAAAATGTATCTTTTCCCTGTTTTTTTAAGGTACGACAATGACTAATGACTTAAATTAACCGGACAAAACGTGAGCCGGTAATCTCTAGATCATTTAGAAAAAGTCTTGGATTTTTACTCGTTTACGAAGGGTCAAAATACTGTTTTTTGGTGATGCTGAAGCCAAATCCAAGAATTTTTCCAAGAATCTAGCCTTCATCTAACGATTCCATATCTCATACTGATTTTAAGTGAACCGGAAATGAAAAGTTCGAAAAAAAAGTTCGTCTGGTCGGAACAAAAGAACCACCAAATTAAGGCTGAGAGGTCACTGATCTAAAAATATGCTTACAGCTAATTGAAATTTTGAACCAATCAGCGTCAAATTCGATAATTAGGTTTAGCATTTTTGCTTAAAAATAATTTAAATTTGTAAAATTCGATTAAGACAAATTCTGATAATTTTAATGTCATGCATCGTTTTTGACGGGTCATATGAACCAATAAAAAATGTTCATATCATGGTGGAATACCGGTTTAATGCTGGTTAAAGCAAAAAATATTCAAAATTTGAAAATTCTAGATTTTGTTCTAGATTGTTTTGCAAAAAATAATTGCCACCATGAGATTCCTTGGGTCAACTTTAGTCATAATCGATATTAATGCATTATAAATTAATTCTATAAAGCGCTCACAAAATTACGACACCCACCCCCCTTAAATTTGAAAAATAATCAAAATATAATTTTTTCGAATTTTCGATAATTTTGTATTTGAGTCAAAATCATGCTTATACTGTCCGAAGTCCTGCAAATTATTAAGATAAAAAATTTCAAATTTGTTATTTTGCTTGAAATTTTGCGACAAAAAAAGAAAAACCTGAATTCTGAAAAATAGTGATGAGCTGACCTCGGACAGGATAATATCACTGAACATTTTAAGGGTACATGTATGAAATAATTTAATTCGTTGACAAATGGATTGTATCTAAAATTTTACAATAAACTCATTCTTTGACAAAGCTTGATCTGGTCGCTTAGAAACACAACTCAAATTGTTTGTTCGAGATCGAATAAAAAAATAAAAATTTTCTAGATTTCATTTTCGTTCCGAATTTTTCCAGTGAAATAAAACAAAATAAAAATAAACTTGATGGCGAAAACCGCAGAAGCAACAGATTCTTCAAGTAAAATTAAAAAGACCGAAAAAGGTAAAGAGTTTTGAAATTCATAAAAAAGGTTTTAATTTTAGATACAAAATATCTCTTCTAATTCAAGTTTTTCAAGAGTGTTTTTTTTTGTATTTTTGATCGATCCATGTTTTATCTTTTGTATTGGCTGAATAGGCTGTATTATTTACAAAAAATGCTTTACATTGAAGTATTTTGACATTTTGTTTAATAAGTTAATAATGAAGAAGTCTCTGTTTAAAAAGAAAGCAAAAAATATAGCCAGTGTTATAAACTCACTATCATCTACCGATAGATCCAGTGAATTTTCAGAAAATGACGCTGAGAAAGGAAAGAAGATTAAAGATATAATTGTAATTTTTTTTAAATTTGGTTTTTGGGGAGTAACCGACAGGGGTTTACTTTGAGAACTATATCCTTTTTCCAACCTAAGTGGATCTTGAAAATGAGGGTTATCTCTATAGCGCGTGTTCGAATCCCACTAATGTTGTCTTAGTGACTGTCTTGGGTATGATAAATTATCATTGATAATAGGCAATGGTGATGGATATTGGGAGCGCGAAAGTTGATTTGTGCGTAATCACTAAGGCAATCACTAACACAATCACTTAGACAGTAGTATTTTTTAACGCGTTGATCGGGGGCCTTAATTTTTCTCTAAAAGTTAGCTTTCAATTTTGGCTTGTAAAAATATAAAAAATTTCTAAAAAAAAAATTTTTCAATTTTTTTCAATGGTGAAAATAGGGGTAATCGACGGATGCTATATTTCGAGAACCATATATGGTAGGAACTTTATTTTAGCTGCATTCAAAATTCTGTTATCGATTTGTTCCTCATGTTTTTACCCACAGATTTTAATAAAAAAATCTGGAAAAAATTAAGACGAAAAAAGCGGAAAATTTGCAAAATGTTTTGAAATTTTTATGAATTCAAGAATTAAAATTCGAACTCAAATCTTTCCTAAAATAGATAAAAATTGATTTTAAGGGGGTGGTGTGAGTGATTTCTGACATTTTGGAGGCTTGGTACGGCTAAACTGATGGCGGTAGAACATTTCTCATCGATACATATGAAAGATCTATCCTTGATCTCGCGATTCCATTAGACAGTTCAGTACCACTGCTCTCACAACATATGCGTTAACGCGGTTAAGCATCGAGTCCCTCAGCTTTTTTCAAAGAAAACAAGGATCTAGAGCTTATATCGGAAAGTTTTGAAGATTTGGTGTGAATACCGGAAAATTGCCTGAATTTAGTGAATGGGAGCTATTTTTTTTCGATTTTTGCCTCACGGGGTCAGAAAACTGGTTGAATAAGCCGAAAAAGTGGTTTTTTCGACGTTTTATACAAGGCTTTTTCTGTTGAAGTGCCGAAAGTCATTTTTCGAATATATATTCTGATATAAACAAGCCCAAGGGTTGGGAACATGAGTGGGATAGTTACTATTTTGAATTCGGCCTGATTGGTGTTAAATCGCAAAAGTGCGCGAAATCGAAAATTCTGAACAAAACAAGTGAGAATTAGAAATCTAAGTTCAACCAAAAAGATTCCTGTGTTTACGATTTGCTGGAAACGATTAGCAACTATGGTTCATTTTCAACACAGCAGATTCTAGAATAAAAATAGGGGGTTCCTACTAAATTATTTCGTTTGCGCTCTAGCACTGTTTTGTGTAAAAATGACGACCGATAGTTGCTACAATATCGTTTTTCAGCAATGTAATCAAGAAATCTTTGGGGCAGTTAAGATTTTCTAATTTTTAATTTTTAATGTTCAAAATGTCGATTTACAGCCAATTCAGGCCGAAATCATCAAAAAAACGCGACTCCCCATTTGACTACTTATCTCACCCTTGGGCTCTTGTTATATTTCGAAAAATAGATTTTGGCATTTCCCAGAAACAAACTTGTATCAATACGCAAATGAACACCATTTCGATGTTTCAATACCAGATTGCTGACCCCTGAGGCAAAAGTCGAAAAATATGCTCCATTCACCTAAAATTCAGATCAATTTCCGGATTTTTCACACCAATCTCAAAACTTTCCAAATAGCTCTAGGATCCTTGTTCTCTTTGAAAAAAGCTGAGGGACTCGTGTTTAAAACGCGGTTAAGGGGGTTTATGTACGAATAGATTTTCCTTAGAAATTTCTCTCCCATAATTAAGGGCCAAAAAATAAGAATGAGCTTTCGGTCTTAGAACTTTTTCGATCACTGGTTTGCTCACCAGCGTTGGCGTTGAGAGTTTAAATTCTAGGGCATTTATGAACTGCTTCTCCAGGCTAACCTGCAAGCCAAATTACTAATTATGTATCGTGTGTGATACAGATTTAGTGAATCTAGGTATGGCTAAGGCGAGAAAATTTTTTTTGTTAGTCTGGTACAGTAGATAACTCTGAAAACTTGAAAAAAAACATTATTTTTGCATTTTTTCAAACGCTCTCTCACTAGGCGGTGTTGATAACTTGAGATCATAGTGCTTGCCATTCAATTTTTAAAAACCTCACTAAGTGTTTGGCGGCAAAAATATTCTTCAAATAAATTATTTTAGAATTATTTTAAATGCTTTGGATATAGAAAAAAATTTTTGACGAGAAATCACAAAAAAATTTTCTCAAGAAAAAAGTCATTATTTAATTTAAAAGTGATCATTATATTCCTTTATATCTCAAATTTTTCCAGGATGATAATTGTGTCTGTCTCATAAATAAACCTCATTTTGAAATCGTGAGTATGCTTTGAAAATTATAGATTTGTATATGGCAAGTACTAGCTTATTAGATGTATCTGTGAAACTTAAAAATTTTTTCTGTAAATCCTGAAAAATTGCATTATAAATGCGGAGAACTTCACCGACTTTACAATTAAATTGAATGACTTTTTCTGAATGAGATACAAATTTTTTTGTCATTTTTGGCAAACTTTTTTTTTTTCCACATTTCAAAGTAAAATTAATTCTAGAAATAATTATTTGAGATATTTTGCTCGCCAAACACTAGTTGAGGTTCTGGAAATTTGATGGCAAACTATTTGATCTCAAGTTCTAACACCGCTCTATGGAGAGCGTTGAAAACATGAAAATTGTTTTTTCAGCTTTTCAGGTTTATCTACTGGGTCCAGATCGACAAATTTTTTTTTCGGCTTTGCCATACGCTTTGATTCTACTAAATTTCTAGTCACAACGATGATATGAGTAATTTGGGCTTGCAAGTTAGCCCTGGGAGCAGTTATAACATGCCCTAGAATTTTGCACTTCAACGCCCTACCTGGTGAGCAAACCAGTATCGAAAGTCTAACACCAAGCTCTTCTTTATTTCTTTTGGGCGAATAGTGGGGAGAAAAATTTTAGGAAAAATCTATTTGCGGTACATACCCCTAACCAGATGGTTTGGTGGGAGTGTACTGAATTGTCTACTGGAATTCGCGGGATCAAGGAAGATCTTCATATGTATGTGGACGAGAATTCTATCCGTCATAGTTTTAGCGTTATCCAACCTGCGCAAATGTCATATTTAATTATATTCTTTTACCCTTAATGACTGCACATATTTTAACGGTTCAAAAGCTAAGATTAGATGAGCATAAATATTAAATAAACTTACTTATATTTCTTCGATTTTATGTTATCTTGACTGACAGTCCCGCCAGTTTATGGCAACCCTTAAATACTGAACCCTATTATAAATTCCTATTTTCGGCTGTAGTAGCTGAAAATATTGATTTTTCTCTCACACATGCGTTTCAAGCCAAACCATTTCTTTTTTACTCTTATAGTATCAATATCCTTTATTGCCCTCTCCCAAAGATTTTGGTCCTCAAAAAACACGGGGGGGTGAGAAACGACGCGTCATGTTGAAAACCGAGACATCCTATTAGGCTCTTAAATAGCCTCTAGACTGTGCAACAAATATCAAGTGAATAAACAAAATAAAAATTGGTGCCGAATCAGAACATGTTTCAATTTTTTTCTCAGACCTTTGTTTTCTTTTTAACATATAACTAATATTAAACAATTTAGTAATGAGCGTCGTTTTCTCACCCCCTTGTTTTTGAAGGACCAAAATCTTTTGGAGAGGGCAATAAAGGATATTACAAAGATAGACAAAATTATTGCATCGATTGAATTAGTAAAAGAAATTTCATCCATTAATATTCTGTAAAAACTATTTGATCATTGAAGCCGCGGCAAACCGTCGCCAGACATTTGATATTTTGTTTTCTAGAATTACATTGTTCCGGAAATTAATATCATTCTCAATGGGTTCCCAAATTCATTCTCAGTCCATAGAGCCAAATAATTTGGAACGTAGTGTCACAAATAGATAAAATAGGGAAACTTTTTTTGGCAGAAAAATCGAAAAATTTGAACATGTGAAAAAGACTTTCTTTTTACAATAATTTTTCGACTTGCCGCCATCAAAATATTTTCATCGCTTTAGAAAAAAATAATATAATAGTTATCTACTTAGAAAATTCTTTAAAATTTTCCAATATTTTTTCTAGTTCTAAAAAAATTTAAAAAAATGTATTTGCTCAGCGACAACAAAGTAAAGGCTGTTTTAAGCGCCTGGGCGAGCCTGTTCTGGAGCCAACTGTTGTCATAGGGAAGCCATTAGGCAGTTCAAACAGTAAAGGAAAGACTGCGATCCTTAAAACGGGATTCGATTAGACCAAAATAATAGGCGGCTTTAGCACCTGGGCGGAGCCTTAGCTGGAGCCAAAATGTTAGTCGTAAGGGAATAGCATAACGCCGCAAAAAAGTTTGTGCAAATATTCTAGATTTGTTTGCTTCCGACTAATCATTTTTTAAGTTAAAATATTTGTTTCAACAAGATACTACAGCATAGGTAATTAAAGCGAAAGTTGTTTAGTACTATTAAATTCCGTGAGAAGCCTATTTTTTGAAAGAATGATTGTTTAATATCCCTCTTGCATCATAGAGCCGAGTATAATCGGCTCAAGCCGTACCTAAAACCTTCTAAAAAACCCCAAAAAAAAAAAATTTTGTTCACAGAAGTTTTCTTCAGAATTACTTATAAGAATTTTTTGCGTGATTTCGAAAAATTACTCAACTCTTTTTTTGAAGACTATTTGGTTCGAATTTAGTTGGGAGTTGATTTTTGAGATTTTCGCCGAAGTTTTTACTTCTCGAGTAAATTTATTTCGAAACTAGACATCAAATACAGAACGTAGATCAGCCATTTTTAGAAAGTGTTTTAGCGCATGCAATACACTAAGACTAGAATTTATTCCGTATCTTTGGACAGATATTTTTTATGAAGTGATAATTTTGTCAAAAGTTTTCCAATAAGTATTCCATGAAAAACGATTATTTAGTATAAAGATTAATTTAATCAATCAAAATTGTCACTTGATTACTATATTAATTAAAAATAGGTAAAACAAGTGTATTAATTGCCTGTTTATTGGAAAATTAGCCCTTTCAAAAATTGGTGTGATTTTTCATCATTTTTTTTTACTTTTTTAGGAATATACTTTGGATCGGTGATAAATGTAGATCTAATCGGATACAGTGTGACATACGGCAATACTTTGCGTTTGTACCCGTAAAAATAAACATTTGTGAAGACACGATGAGCACGTATCACGTGATATGCTACATCTTTCGTTTCCAAGCTATATTTCTAGTATTGAAAAATAGAAAACTTCTAGAATTGAAAATCATGAACCTAGAATTTGAAATGATTGATGCAAAAATATAAGCTTTTGCACTTCCTATTGGCGGAACTTTTTTTTTGTGATTCCAGTGGTTAAAAGAATAAACTTTTGACTCTAAAGTCTATGCCTTTAACAGTCAATCCTTTAACCCCTGGAATCACAGAAAACAAAGTTCCGCCAAGGCCCAGAGCCGATATATCGCTCTACTGGACGTTGTTATCTAGAAAGCTCAAGGTAGTTAAGCTCCAATTACTTTTGCAATAGAAAAGTTTGAAAAGTTATATTTTTTGCATCAATCATTTCAAATCTAGAATTTGATTTTTAGTTCTGAAAATATAGTTGGTGAAACCAAGGTTGTATTATTCCGTTGTACGTGCTGTGAAAGATATGGATAATGATATGAGCGCGACGATCATTAGGTTCCTTTGGCCGAATTGGGTTCGCCAAACATTGGGACTTTTGGTTCTCATTCATTTCTTCGACAAAAAGAGGAATATAAATATATCACTTTTACACACTATCGACGAATTAGTCTTTTGCAGTCAGCAACCCGCAATAGCATAATAGCAACGTCCTAACAATTTGGTACCAGAAGATCCGGGCTTCCTAGAGAAGTTTCATCGGAAAGCATAAGTACTATTTTTTTATTTCAATTCAATCAATTTAAAACAAAAACAAGAGAAAAAATTAGAAAGAACCCTTGTTTTGAAAATAACACATTGAAGAAAAAAAATACATTTTTTTTTTATAATTTTTGTCTGAGAAGGGTGGATGCTGAAAATTTTTAGGCTCAACCAGAATTGACTGCATAAAAAGTTCCCCCATGTTCTGACTCGAGCAGATAGAAATTCACATACCAGTGAAAAAAAATCCAACCTTTACGCGAAAAAAACTGAAACAAAGCTAAAAGAATGATTTCTCAAATATTCGGAAAATTAAAATAAACAACAAATTCATAATAAAAATAATTTCGTAGAATACTGAGGTAGTCTCTAAGAGTTGCAAAGATTTAGTAACACTTTGCGAAAATTCGCTTTCGAAGAAACTGACTGATGACTCAAAGCAGCAATTAAAAGTACAAGTTATGAGCGCGAGTTAAGCAATACATCGATCATCGTCAACCACAAACAAAAAACACCCCTAGTCATGCGCCATCAGGCAACACCTTTTACCCCAACTCCGACAAAACAATACGACGCGAGGGTTTAAGGCAATCTCCTGCGCATTCAAAGATTTGCCGACTTACAGTGGTTTGAACATCACTGAAACAGAGAACGATATTTGGGTAAATTTTAACAATTTTTCATTTATTAGATCTGAAATTGAGAGCAATTTAGGAAGGGAATTTTTAGTGCAAATTAAGCTCAAATTAGGCGATAATGTTTGGAAACATATGTCCAAACTAAAGCGGATGTTTTCAACTTTTGAAAATAAAAATTTTTATAAACACAAATTATGGGGGGTTTCAAAAATGCATTTCAAGGTCGTTATGCGGGCATTTGACATAGAGTTTGAGCCGAAGAAAATTTTTTTCATTTTTTTTGAATAAAAGGAATAAATTGACAGACTGAGTTGAGAACTGTCATTGGCAGCCATAAAACGACATTATATATAAAATTGATGGCGATAAAGAGCTCACCGCCGATAAATGTAATTAATTTTTATGGGAGCTCTTAGGCGTAAGTCAAAAACTTAAAAGAAAATGCATTGGGATAATTTTTACGGATAACTGAAAATGATTCAATAAGCTCAAATTTCTCGCGAATGAAGTTGCTCCAAAAGGGCGAATTGCTTGACAAGGTGCGTCGAACCACTTCAAACACTTTGGGGGAAACCAGAAAATAAACAAATTGAAACTAAGTCCACTGAATAATTTGGATTTGACCGATAAAACTTTAGAGCATATTGTGAAAGATACAACCAACTTTAAAGCTTCTAATTAAAGCAAATAATAAAATTAACAGACCCTGGTCCGATAAAATTTTCGAGAGAAAAAAAGTTGAAGCTGGAAAACCTCTGCGGGATATGCCGATACTTATTTGACCGATAATCAACGAAAAAATCTTCGTTATTTCAATTTTAGAACAAAACAAGGTCTTTTTCATTAGAAACTTGCGATTCGGTGCTATCAACCAATAAATACTCAAAAAACGGTACCTAATTCTCAAATCTTTCAATATCAATAACATAAATGCTGCTAAATATTTATATCGACATTCAATTATTTTTTTCACTCAACTTTCGAAATTGAGCCTGTTTACGATACCGTAGTGGCTTATACTTTTCCAAAAAATATGCAAGAATTAAACAGAAATTAAATAAACTGAAAATTCCGATATAAAAATATAAGAATCAGTGATATTTACTCAGAAGGTTTCGGAAAGTTTTCTTGCGTTGTTCAAATTTACCGGTGGTTTGTTCAAAACGTTATATTTCAGTGATCAACTTGCCGACCTACCGCGTTGTTTAGGATTCAATTTTTTAATCACGAAAACATTATCTCATACACTTAAAGAAAAAAAATAAACTTAAAACTTGACCAAAATATGGTTATAAGTACAAAATAAATGAAATTCATTTTTTGAATACATGCAACCTCATATTTATCTTATTTTCGAACAGAACCATTGGTTGATAAAGTTTAAAATGTTTGAAGAAAGTATTGGATAAACTCTGAGGCGCACAAAGACCACAAAGAAGAAACTTGTGGATCTAAATTTTACCTTTCAAGACTGTTTTCGGTGAAAATATGAAAAACTCGGAAAATTTTCCAATTAAAGGCCAAGTTTTAACGAAGAAAATAAATCGGTTTTAACGTGATAACAGACCATTACCGCGGCATAAAAGGCAAAGTTGAAACCGAAATTTCAAATGTTAAAAATGGAGTTATTGAAAAATGTGACGAACAGCAAAAGGCTGGAATAGCCCAATAATTTGTTTCCGAAAAAAGACGGTTCAGTCGTGTATGTGCAAACTTTTAAACGAACCATAAATACAGTTTATGTTCGGAAAATAGTGATAATTTCAACTTCCCGACAAACATTTTATTCTCTATGAATTGGGGTCAAAATACATTTTTAGTATCACTTGATATTAAGGTCCAGTATTTGGGGGAATTTTTCGATTAGAAGAGGAAGATAAGCATAAAACATCTTTGTATCTTAAAATATTAACTTACTACTATAAACGTCTTCCAATGGCCTTACAAATAAGTGGGGATTATTTTGTAGAGCAATTACAATGTACTGCGTGAAGCAAAATGAAGAGAAATTTCAAGTCTTTTGTTAGACCGATTTGATCCTTCATGAAAAAGATTCTCGCTAATTATTTGAAACATTAAAAATCAATATTTTTCGGTGCTCAGAAGTACAATATTCGTTAAACGGGTTCAAGTGTGAATTTTTTATTTGATAAGGTTAAATTTTTGGTCGAATAATAAAATAAGGAAGGATTTTCCGCTGACCGAAACTTTCTGCTTGTCAAGGGACTAAGCGCCCCGAATGCAAAAAAAGAGCTCCTAGCGGTCCCTGAGGAGATTTGGTTTTGTTTAAGACTTTCAAGCTTCCAATATAGGCAAAATGTTGCAAATCCTGTTTTTCTGGTCTTAATTTCAGAATAAACAAAATTATAAAAAAAGTTCAAAAGTTTTGAATGGACAGATACGCCAAGGTGGCGTTTGAAAATATGAAAAACTGGTTCATCCGAAAATATGTATAAGTTCGCAAATTTAATTAAACCATTTACATTGATTACAGATGCATCGGGTGTGGCTGAGCTGGTATACTTATATAGTGAAACTAAAACAAAAAATCATTTGGGGCTATCTCTCACAAAACTTTAAATGCTACAGGACCCGCTGGAGTGCGACAGAGAGGAAGCATAATGCGATTGTGTATACTTGTATTGAAAAATTTCTGTTATTTTTTAAGGGGCTACACTTCACTTTGTTAACTGATCATCGTAGTTTACTCACTATGGATAAAATATTTATCTTCAAACGCAAAAAATAGCTAGATGGCCAGAGCGTTTACTCTTAAATTTTATTTGTCAGTACATTGAAGGAAGTGCAAATACTGTTCGCAGATATGTTTTCTAGACCATTTATTTCAGTAAAAAAATCTAGCGTATGAATTGGAAAAAGTTTTAGGCAATTTTCATAAAGTAACCGGATCACCGGTCAAAATATTACATTCCTTCTTGGAAGAGTTAGTTGTAGTTACCAAAAGTAATTCTTTAGAAAGAAATTGCAAATTGCAGCACAAATGTTTATTAGTCGCTTTTGAACGTACAACATATATAAACACAACTCTTTTCGGAATTTACTGATATAGAATCAACAACGGGATGATAAAATTTGAAAAAAACCTATTCATTTGATGAAAACAAAATGACCATATGAAAATGGAAATTTAGATTCCAAATGACCCAACTGACAAATTTTTATCAGAATTAAAAAAAATATCAAGTTCATGACGTACACATACTTTGATTTTATCTAAAATAATACTGAGCAAATAATTCTCCCAGGAATCGACTGTGAGCATATTTACATATAGTTCACGAGATATGGGTGCACAGTGGTGTAGATAGAATTCATATTTGTACGACATTGTACGTGGTCAAGGAAATTCGACGAATATTTCAAAATTCGTTAGTTCTAGTTCAACTGTGTCTTCAGAGCCAAAGGCTCCTATATGCAAAAATCTAAAATCCCACTAAAACTTGAATCACGGTTCAAAGCTTTTGAATACATAACGGTCGATTTTGTTCCATCGCCCCAGAAGCAAAACCGGAAAAAAATATATATTTGACTATAATGTGTAACTTTAGGCCGCTTGGTATATTGTCATCCACTTTCAGAGACGCTGAGCCAAGACGCGTTTCCAGGCGTTNNNATGGTGTTTTTTCGACGTTTTGATACAAGGCTTTTTCTGTGGAAGTGCCAGAAACGTCATTTTCGGAATATTATATTCTGAATATAACAAACCCAAGGGTTGGTGAACATCGAATGGGAAGTACTTATTTGAATTTCGGCCTGATTGGCTGTAAATCGACAAAAAAGTGCGCGAAATCGAAAAATTTGAACAAAAAAGTGAGAATTAGAAAATCTAAGTGCCACCAAAAGATTCCTTGTTTACGATTTGCTGGAAACGATATTAGCAACTATGGTCTCATTTTCAACACAGCGGATTCTAGAAAAAAATAGGGGTTTTCTATAAATATTTCGTTTTGCGCTCTAGCACTGTTTGTGTTAAAAATGAGACCATAGTTGCTAATATCGTTTTCAGCAAATCGTATACAAGAAATCTTTTGGTGGCATTAAGATTTTCTAATTTTTATTTTTATGTTCAAAATTGTCGATTTACAGCCAATCAGGCCGAAATCCCCAGAAAAAACCTTGTATCAAAACGTCGAAAAAACACCATTTCGTGTATTCAACCAGATTGCTGACCCCTGAGGCAAAATCGAAAAAAATAGCTCCCATTCACAAAATTCAGACAATTTTCCGGATTTTTCACCAATCTCAAAAACTTTCCAAATAAGCTCTAGGATCCTTGTTTCTTTGAAAAAAGCTGAGGGACTCGTGTTTAACACGCGGTTAAGGGGTTATGTACGCAAATAGATTTTCCTTAGAAATTTCTCCCATAATTGGCCAAAAAAATAAGAATGAGCTTCGGTCTTAGAACTTTTTCGATCACTGGTTTGCTCACCAGCGTGGCGTTGAAGTTAAATTCTAGGGCATGTTATGAACTGCTTCTCCAGGCTAACCTGCAAGCCCAAATTACTAATTATTATCGTGTGTGATAAGATTTAGTGAATCTAGCGTATGGCAAGGCGAAAATTTTTTTTGTTATCTGGTACAGTAGATAACCTGAAAAACTGAAAAAAAACATATTTTTCATTTTTTCAAACGCTCTCCACTAGGCGGTGTTGAACTTGAGATCAAATAGTGTTGCCATTCAAATTTTTCAAAACCTCAACTAGTGTTTGGCGAGCAAAAATATTCTCAAATAATTATTTCTAGAATTATTTTAAATGTTGGAATAAAAAAAATTTTTGACGAAAATCACAAAAAAATTTTCTCAAGAAAAAAGTCATTATTTAATTTAAAAGTGATATTATATCCTTTATACTCAAATTTTTCCAGGATGATAATTGTGTCTCAAAATAAACCTCATTTTGAAATCGTAGTATCTTTGAAAATTATAGATTTGTATATGGCAAGTACTACTATTAGATATCTGGAAACTTAAAAATACTTTTTCTGAAATCCTGAAAAATTTGATTATAAGCGGAGAATCACCACTTTTAAATTAAATTAATGACTTTTTCTTGAATGAGAAAATTTTTTTGTCATTTTTGTCAAAATTTTTTTTTTTCCAATTTCAAATAAAATAATTCTAGAAATAATTATTTAGATATTTTGCTCGCCAAACACTAGTTGAGGTTCTGGAAATTTGATGGCAAACTATTTGATTCAAGTTCAACACCGCCTAGTGGAGAGCGTTTGAAAAATGAAAAATTGTTTTTTCAGTTTTCAGGTTTATCTACTGTACCAGATGACAAATTTTTTTTTCGCTTTGCCATACGCTTGATTCACTAAATTTCTAGTCACAACGATGATATGAGTAATTTGGGCTTGCAAGTTAGCCTGGGAGCAGTTATAACATGCCTAGAATTTGCACTTCAACGCCACCTGGTGAGCAAACCAGTGATCGAAAAAGTCTAACACCAAGCTCATTCTTATTTTTTTGGCGAATTAGGGGGAGAAAAATTTTTAAGGAAAATCTATTGCGTACATACCCCCATTAACCAGATGGTTTGGTGGGAGTGGTACTGAATTGTCTAATGGAATCGCGGGATCAAGATAGATCTTCATATGATGTGGACGAGAATTCTATCCGTCATAGTTTTAGCCGTACCGACCTCGAAAATGTCATATTTAATTATATTCTTTTACCCTTAATGACTGCACATATTTTAACGGTTCAAAAGCTAAGATTAGCTCCAAAATGTCAAAAATCACTCACACCACCCCTTAATAAGCTGGAACATATTTATACGGGTTCAGCTAACGATAATGAGCATAAAAAAAATAAACTTACTTATTATTTTCGATAGTTATATTGACTACAGTCCGCCGAGTTTATGGCACCCCTTAAATACTGAAGCCTTATTATAAATTCCTATTTTCGGCTGACGTAGCTGAAAATATGTGATTTTTTCTCTCAAACATCGTTTTCAAGCCAAACCATTTCTTTTTTACTCTTATATATCAATATCCCTTTATTGCCCTCTCCCAAAGATTTGGTCCCTCAAAAACACGGGGGGGTGAGAAAACGACGCGTCATTTGAAAACGAGACATCCTATTAGGTTCTTAAATAGCTCAAACTGTGCACAAATATCAAGTGAATAATACAAAATAAAAATTGGTCCGAATCAGACCATTGTTTCAATTTTTTTCTCAGACCTTTGTTTCTATTTTTAACATAAACTAATAATTAAACAATTTTAGTAATGACGCGTCGTTTTCTCACCCCCCTTGTTTTTGAAGGACCAAATCTTTGGGAGAGGGCAATAAAGGGATATTACAAAGATAGACAAAACAATTCTGCATCGATTGAAATTAGTCAAAAAAAATTTCATCCATTAATAATTCTGTAAAAACTATTTGATCAGTCTGAAGCGCGGCAAAACCTCGCAGACTATTTTGATATTTTTGTTTTCTAGAAATACATTTTCCGGAAATAATATCATTCTCAAATGGTCTCAAATTCATTCTCAGTCATAGAGCCAAATAATTTGGACTTCAGTGTCACAAATAGATAAAATAGGGAAACTTTTTGCAGAAAAATCGAAAAATTTGACATGTGAAAAAACTTTCTTTTTAAATAATTTTTGATTGCCCCATCAAATATTTTCATCGCTTTTAGAAAAAAATAATATAATAGTTATCTACTTAGAAAATTCTTTAAAATTTTCCAATATTTTTCTAGTTCAAAAAATTTAAAAAATTATTTGACTCAGCGACAAAATAAAAGGCTGTTTAAGCGCCTGGGCGAAGCCTGTCTGGAGCCAACTTTGTCATAAGGGAAGCCATTAGGCAGTTCAAACATAACCAGGAAAGACCGATCCTTAAAAAGGGATTCGATTAGCACCAAAAATAATAGGCGGCTTTAGCACCTGGGCGGAGCCTAGCTGGAGCCAAATTTGTCGTAAGGGAAACCATAACGCCGCCAAAAAATTTGTGCAAAAATATTCAATTTGTTGCTTCAGACTATCACTTTTTAAGTTAAAATATTTGTTTCAAATACTACACATAGTAAAAAAAGCGGAAAGTTGTTGAGTACTATAAATTTTCGTGTAAAGCATGTTTTTTGAAGAGAAATGATTGTTTAACCCTTGGAATCATAGAGCCGATATATCGGCTCAAGCCTACCTAAAACCTTCTAAAAAAGGCAAAAAAAATGTCACAGAAGTTTTTCTTCAGAATACATTATAAAGAATTTTGCGGTGATTTCGAAAAAATACTCACTTTTTTTGAGATATTTGGTTCGAATATTACGGGGAGTTGATTTTTTGAGATTTTTCGCCGAAGTTTTACTTCTCGATAAATTATTTCGAAACTAGACATCAAATACAAATGTCAGATCAGCCAGTTTTTAGGAAAGTGTTTTATGCATGCAAAACACTTAAGACTAGAATTTATTCGTATCTTTGGACAGATATTTTTTTTAGAAGTGAAATTTCAAAATTTTCAATTTAAGTATTCCATGAAAAAATTATTTAGTATAAAAATTAATTTAATCAATCAAAAATTGTCACTTGATTACTATATAAAATTAAAAATAATAAAAAAAGTGTATTAATTTGCTGTTATTTGGAAAATTAGCCCTTTTTCATAAAAATTTGTGATTTTTTCATCATTTTTTTTTTACTTTTTTAGGAATAACTTTTGATCGGTGATAAATAGATCTAATCGGATTACAGTGTGACATAGGGCAGATACTTGTGCGTTTGTACCCGTAAAAATAAAATTTGTGAAGACTACGATGAGCACGTATCACGTGATATGCTACACCTTGGTTTTCCAACTATATTTTCTAGTATTGAAAATAAAAATTCTAGAATTGAAAATCAAAAATCTAGAATTTGAAATGATTGATGCAAAAATATAACTTTTCAACTTCCTATTGGCGGAACTTTTTTTTGTGATTCCAGGGGTTAAAAGATAAACTTTTGACTCTAAAGTCTATGTCTTTAACAGTCACCTTTAACCCCTGGAATCACAGAAAAAAAAGTTCCGCCAAGGCACCAAGCCGATATATCGCTCTACTGTTGGACGTTGTTACAGAAAGCTCAAGGTAGTTGAAGCTCCAATTACTTTTGCAATAGAGTTGAAAAAGTTATATTTTTGGCATCAATCATTTCAAATCTAGAATTTGGATTTTTAGTTCTATGAAAATATAGTTGGAAAACCAAGGTTGAATTATTCACGTTTGACGTGCTGTGAAAGAATGACTAATATATGAGCGCGAGATCAATTAAGGTCCTTGCGCGAAATTAGGGTTCGAAAACATTGGACTTTTGTTCTCATTCATTCTTCGACCAAAAGAGGAATCATAAAATATATACTTTTACACACTACGACGAATTAGTCTCTTTGCAAGTCCAGAACCCGCAATAGCATATAAGCAACGTCTAACAATTTGGTACCAGAAGATCCGGGCTTCCTAGAGAATTTCCATCGTAAAGCATAAGTACTATTTTTTTATCAAATTCAATCAATTTAAAACAAAAACAAGAGAAAAAATTAGAAAAGACACTTTGTTTTGAAAATAACACATTGAAGAAAAAAATACATTTTTTTTTTAAATTTTTGTCTGAAAGGGTGATGCTAAAATTTTAGGCTCAACCAGAATTGACTGCATAAAAAGTTCCCCCATTTCTGACTCGATCAGATAGAAATTTCACATACATGTAAAAAAAATCAACTTTACGCGAAAAAAACTGAAAACAAAGCTAAAAAATTATTTCTTCAAATATTCGGAAAAATTAAATAAACAAAAAAATTCATAATAAAAATAATTTTCGTAGAATATGAGTAGTTCTAAAGAGTGCAAAGATTTAGTAACATTTTTGCGAAAATTGCTTTCCGAAGAAACTGATGATGACTCAAAAGCAGCATTAAAAGTACAAGTTAGTTAAGCAATACATCGATCACGTCAACACAAACAAAAAACACCCCTAGTTCATCGACCACAGCAACATTTTACCCCAACTCCGACAAAACATACGAGCGAGGGGTCAAGGCAATCTCCTGCGCATCAAAGATTTGCCGACTTACAGTGGTTTGAACATAACTGAAACAGAACGATATTTGGGTAAATTAAACCAATTTTTCACTTTATTAGTATCTGAAATTGATGAGAATTTAGAAGGTGAATTTTTAGTGCAAATTAAGCTCAAATTAGGCGATAATGTTTGGAAACATATGAATACAACTAAAGCGGATGTTTCAACTTTTGAAAAATACAAAATTTTTATAAACACAAATTATGGGGGGTTTCAAAATGCATTTCAGGTCGTTAATCGGGCATTTGACATAGAGTTTGACCCGAAGAAAATTTTTTTCATTTTTTTGAATAAATTGACAGACGAGTTGAGAACTTCATTGGCAGCCATAAAACGACATTATAATAAAATTGATGGCGATAAAGAGCTCACCGCCGATAAATGTATTAATTTTATGGGAGCTCTATGCGTAAGTCAAAAACTTAAAGAAAATCATTGGGAAATTTTTAGGGATATGACAAATGATTTTGATAAGCTCAAATCTGCGAATGAAGTTGCTCAAAAGGCCGAAGTTGCTTGACAAGGTGCGTCGACCACTTCAAACACTTTTTGGGGGAAACCAGAAAATAAACCAAAAATTGAAACTAAGTCAAACTTGAATAATTTGGATTTGACCGATAAAAACTTTAGAGCATATTGTGAAAGATACAATCCAAATTACAGCTCTAATTATAAGCAAATAAAAATTAACAGAACTTGGTCCGATAAAAATTTTCGAGAGAAAAAAGTTGAAGCTGGAAAACCTCAGCGGGATACCGATACTTTATTGACCGATAATAACGAAACAAATTCTTCGTTTATTTCAATTTTAGACAAAACAAGTCTTTTTCATTAGAAACTGGCGATTCGTGCGTATCACCAATAAATACTCAAAAAACGTACGCTAATTCTCAAACTTTTCATACAAAACAAAATCGCTCTAAATATTTCATCGACATTCAATTATTTTTTGACTCAACCTTCAAAATTGAAGCCTGTTTAGATACCGCTAGTGGCCTTAACCTTTTTCCAAAAAAATTATTCAGAAAATTAAACAGAAATTTAAATAAACTTGAAAATTCCGATATAAAAATTAAAGGAATCAGTGATATTTCTCAGAAGGTTTCGGGAAAGTTTTCTTGCGTTGTCAAATTTACAGGTGGTTATGTCAAAAACGTTATATTTCATGTGATCAACTGCGACATACCGCCGTTGTTAGGATTCGAATTTTTTAATCACGAAACAATTATCTCATACACTTTAAAAAAAAATAAACTGGAACTTGACCAAAAATATGGTTATAAGTACAAAATAAATGAAATTCATTTTTTTGAAAATACATGCAACTCATATTTATCTATTTCGAAACCAGAAACCATGGTTGATAAAGTTGAAAATGTTGAAAAATTATTTGGAGTTAAAACTCTGAGGCGCACAAAGACCACAAAGAAAAACTTAGTGATCTAATTTTAACTTTTCAAGATGTTTTCGGTGAAAATACTGAAAAACTCGGAAATTTTCCAATTAAAGCGCCAATTTTAACGAAAGAAAATAAATCGGTTTACGTGAAACAGCACCCAATTACCGCGGCATATAAAGGCAAAGTTGAAACCGAAATTTCAAAAATGTTAAAAATGGGAGTTATTGAAAAATGTGACAACCCAAAAGGCTGGAATAGCCCAATAATTTGTGTTCCGAAAAAAGACGGTTCAGTTCGTGTATGTGCAAATTTTAAACGAACCATAAATACAGTTATGTCGGAAAATAGTGATAAATTTCAACTTCCCGACACAAACATTTTATTCTATGAAATTGGGGGTCAAAATACATTTTTAGTACCCTTGATATAAGGTCAGGTTATTGGCAATTTTCGATAGAAGAGGAAGATAAGCATAAAACATCTTTTGTATTTAATAATATAACTTACTACTATAAACGTCTTCCAATGGGCCTTACAAATAGTGGGGATATTTTTTGTAGAGCAATTACAAGTGTACTGCGTGAAGCAAAAAATGAAGAAAATTTCAAGTCTTTTGTAGACGATTTGATCATTCATGAAAAAGATTCTGCTAATTATTTTGAAACATTAAAATCAATATTTTCGGTGCTCAGAAAGTACAATATTCGGTTAAACGGGTCAAAGTGTGAATTTTTATTTGATAAGGTTAAATTTTTAGGTCGAATAATAAATAAGGAAGGATTTTCCGCTGACCCTGAAAACGTTTCTGCTGTCAAGGAGCTAACGCCCCCGAGATGCAAAAAAAGAGCTACTAGCGGCCCTAGGGAGATTTGGTTGTTTAAGACTATTCATATCTTCCAATATAGGCAAAAATGTTGCAAAATACTGTTTTTCTGGTTTAATTTCAGAATAAACAAAATTTAATAGAAAAAATTCAAAATTTGAATGGACAGATAACGCCAAGGTGGCGTTTGAAAATATGAAAAACTGGTTATCATCCGAAAAATGCATAAGTTTCGCAAATTTCAACTTACCATTTACATTGATTACAGATGCATCGGGTGTGGCTGTAGCTGGTATACTTATACAGGTTGAAACTAATAAACAAAAAATAATTGGGTGTATCTCAAAAACTTTAAATGATACAGAACTCCGCTGGAGTGCGACAGAGAGGGAAGCATATGCGATTGTATACTGTATTGAAAAATTCTCTTATTTTTTAAAGGGGCCTACACCTTTCACTTTGTTAACTGATCATCGTAGTTTAACTCACATGGATAAAAATATTTTTCAAAGCAAAAAATAGCTAGATGGCAAGAGCGTTTATCTCCTTAAATTTTATTTGTCAGTACATTGAAGGAAGTGCAAATAATTTCGCAGATATGTTTTCTAGACCATTTATTTCAGTAAAAAAATCTAAGCGTTCTGAAATTGGAAAAGTTTTAGGGCGAATTTTTATAAAGTACCGGATTCACCGGTCAAAATATACATTCCTTCTAGGACACTTGGTTCAGTTGTATTACCACATAAAATAATTCTTGAGAAAGAAATTCAAATTGCAGCACAATGTTTATTAGTGGCTTCTGATGACAATATATATAAAACCACCCCTTTTTCTGAATTTTCGGATATCGCAATACAACAACGGGAGGATGAAAATTTGAAAAAAATATTCAATTTTATTGAAAATAAAGTACCATATGAAAAATGGAAATTGGATCCAAATGACCAAACTGAAAAATTTTTATCAAGAATTAAAAAAAATATCAAGGTACACGACGTAACAAATACTTTGATTTTATCCAAAAATAATACTGAACAAATAATTCTCCCGAGATCGACGGTCAGTCATTATTTACATATATGTCACGACGATATGGGGCACAGTGGTGTAGATCGAATTCAGTATTTGTCACGACACTGTACGTGGACGGGAAAAATCGATGATATTCAAAATTATGTTAGTTCTTGTTCAACGTGTCTCCAGAGAAAGGGATCATATATGCAAAAATTTAAAAATCCAACTTAAAAACTTGAATCACGGGTCGAAGCCTTTTGAATACATAACGGTAGATTTTGTTCACATGCCCCAAAGCAAAACCGGAAAAAAATACATATTAACCATAATTTGTAACTTTAGCCGCTGGCTATATTGCCATCCAACTTTTAGAGATCGAGGCCAGGACGCTGTTTCTGGCATTTAAAATTTTATTCTAGAATATGGCGTGCCAAAAGTTATAGGCTCGGATCGAGGCGTGCATTTTGTAAATGACATTTTTTCAAAATTTTGCGGTGAATTCAAAATAAGGCATAACATTCATGCCGCGTATCGACCACAATCAAGTGGTCAACTTGAAAGAGTTCACAGAACATTAAAAAATTCACTTTGGATTTTATGTCATGATTTACAGGCAGATTGGGAGGAAATGTTACCCTATGCCAGGAGAGCCCACAATATAAACTTTAATAAAGCGATCAAATGTTCGCCACATTTTTGCGTATTCGGAAGAGAACCCGATGTAACGGGTCTATTTTTAGACATTGAATCAGATTTAAATCCGGCAGATCATGGGCATAAAACTGCAAGTTTTTTGAAAAAAGCTCATGCTGCAGTCAAGCTTGCACAAGCGGCAGCAGACACTCAAGTTGTTGAAAGTAGTCAAATTTATCATAAACCAACACAAATTTATCCTGGTGACGACGTTTATATTAATCGGGATCAGTCGATTTCCGCAAAATTTAACCACTTAAACTGGGTCAGGCCCTATAAAGTTCTAAATGTCAACGATACTATAATTCACATAAAAAAATCCGAACAAATTGAAGATTTTATACATCGGACCCAAGTTGTAAAAGTTGTTGACCGGTACTCAGCCTTAAAAACCAGTTTTAGTGTTGCCACAGGGTAAAAATGTTGCTGCTGAATCTGAGGGGGTGTCTGAATGTGAAACCGAAATGCGAAGATGCAGCAGTAAAAAATATCGCCCGATGTCGAAACCTCCAGAAAGATTCAAATTAATCCAAATTGCAAAATTACGCATAAAAATGTAACATCACTATTTTGACCTTAATTGATCTGGGAGGCTGTAAAAGAATGACTAATTATGAGCGCGAGATCAATTAAGGTCCTTGCGCGAAATTGGGGTTCGAAAAGGATTCCATTTTCGTTCCATTCTTACTTGACAAAGAAGGAATCATAAATATACTCTTTTAACACTCGACGAATTAGTCTCTTTGCAAGTCCAGAGCCCGCAGATAGCATTTCCGCAGTCTAACACCACAAAAAGTAAAAGAAACTTGATGTGATTATTCTTGACGCGTCAAAAGAGCTAAAGGCTCCAGCTTTCTCAGTTATCGTTACATCTAAAGTTATTCCAAAGTGTCATGACAACTGCGTATTTTTTATTATTCTAAGAAATAATTTTAAACTTAAAATCAATTTATTGACCTTCTTGAACTGAAACAAATTACGTAATTATTGCAGGATTATATTAAATATAATAATATATTTAATTAATAATATATTAATTATCCAGAAAAATGAGGATAATCAGGCTAACTGAAAATAAATAAAATGTTTTTTAATAAAGAGCATCATGAATATAAAAAATGTTCGACTAGTAAAATCATAATTTAACTGATTATTTGAACTGATTATAAACTTGTAAACTCCTTTAAACCGTCTTTTCAAATCTTTAGTTAAAAATTGTATGTTAGACTCTAACAATTTCTGATGTTCGGTCGAAACAGGAACCTAATGAATGTGACTTGCAAAAATCCTAACTTTTTCGAGAACTGTTTACTTTTCAACACCATCTGACGATGATTTGTAATAAATGTAGATATTTCATAATAAAGAATTTTATAATCTGATTTTTTTCAGATTGATTATTTTTAATTAATAAATCGTCTTTTGAAAAAACACTCAAAAAACGCGCGTTCGCTATCGAAGGTGTCTAAATTAAGGTAAAATATTTTTTTTTTTTTATTAATTAGAAACCGTGAAAAACGGTCTCGACCACCGTTTAAATTTTTTTATACGATTTTTACTTCAAAATCGAAAATTTAAAATTTTGAA
Organism: Oikopleura vanhoeffeni; assembly: GCA_004367855.1. NCBI lineage: Eukaryota > Metazoa > Chordata > Appendicularia > Copelata > Oikopleuridae > Oikopleura > Oikopleura vanhoeffeni. The sequence goes on along the minus strand of SCLH01000079.1, from coordinate 83,026 downwards.
AAAGACGTAAAAAACTGAAATTTTAGCACATCGAAAGTTATATTCTTTCATGAGTTTAACAAAATAAATTTCAAACGGTGGATGGGTCGCCTTACCAATTTGGCGAGTTTCGGTAAAATTAATTTTTGTAAATTATAGATAAAAAACGGCTTCGATGGATTTCTCCCAAACCGGAGTTTCATTGCAAAAATTATGATTTAGAGTATAAGCAAGAGCGAAGAAAAAAAACGAGGACATATTTGAACAAAATAAAAAGTGGCATTCTCAATATTTGCAGCTGGTAATCGAGAAAATAAGTTTGAAAATTTTTGAACAAGAAATGAGAAACATTCTGAAAATATTTCCAAATATTTTTGACCAAAAATAACAAAACCATTTCATATGATTTTTCAAAGAGCATAAATAAATGTGGTCTCTTAATTAAGGAAGTAACCGACGGAGGTCTATATCTCGAGATCTACACATGCTACGAAGCTAATTTTTGCGGCAATCGGAATTTCGTTGTCGATTTCATTCCAGAAAAATAAAAAAAGAATAATTCTGACAAAAAAAAATTTCAGATATTTTCTAATTCCTTTAGGGGAGTGGTGTCGCTGATTGGGGCCTCTTCCAAGGTCATTTCCGGCCAAACAGCAAAGGTGATATTCCAAAAACATTTCTAACTAACAGAATCAACTTTCGCAGTATTGTAAACTTAACATAATCTGATATAATCCCACCTACGCCGACACCTCCGCTTTTAAAAAGCCTCCTAAAAAAACACGCAGTTAGTGCCTACTCTTCAATTTTCAATCATTTTTTATTATTTATTTGTGTCAGGCTCCGGAGAAGCCTTACAAATAATGCAAGAGCGCTTTGTGTAAAAATTTTGCTTTCAGCGGCCAAAAAACGAAAACACAAAATTATTGATTATTTATATTTAAATTGAAAGTGCGCTAATTGTGTTTTCTTTGACCCGCTACGAGGTAACAAAGAGACCAAAATCCTTTAAAAGTGTTTCGTATTTTCGAAAAAATTATGTTTGAAGCAGATTTTTTCTGATTTCTAAATTTTGTCAAAAATTAATAGGCTCAAATAACAAGTTGACGTGGCCTTCAGAGACGCCAAATTAAAATTCCAAAAAAAAACTTCCTAATTGACTGTCAAATCAAGGCCTTGTGCTTCAGATGCAGTATGAGCCGAAAGTGTATCTTCTAAACTGTGGACGACATGAGCTTTTGACCTGAGCCTCCCCCAAACGACCAGTTCGAACAATTTGATAAAATGAAGAATTTGACATGCCGCCAGAGCGACGCCGAAGCAAATTTCAAAGAAAACGCTCTAATGAATTGTTAAACAAGTCCTTGTTTCTGATGCAGTGATTATCGAAACTGTATCTCTCAAACTGGTGGAGGAGATGGGTTTTGCCTGAGCTCCCAAACTGACCATTTCAAAATTTAAATTTGGTTTTTTTTGCGTTTATGTCCGCTGAACGCAAAATTGAAACAAAAGCGCTTTTTCATTATTTGTAAGGCTCTCCCGAGCCTGACCACAAAAAAATAATAAAATGATGAAATTGAGTTAGGCACTAACTGCGTGTCTTTTTAGGGGGCTTTTAAAAGCGTAGGTGTCGCGTAGGTGGGATGTATCAGATTACTGTTAATTTAAAATACCGCGAAGGTTGGTACTGTTAGTCACAAATTTTTGGAATATCACCTTTGCTAGTGGCGGGAAATGACTTGGAAGAGGCCCAAATCAGCGACACCCACCTCTAAGGTATCCGGTCGCTACATTTTCTGCAGTTATTGTGTATAAAAATGCACCAAATCAATCGTTTATGTTTTGAAGCACAAAAAACCCAAATAAGAACAAAAAAAAATTCAAAATTTTAGATTTTTTTCGATTTTCTGAGTATTTTTTCTAAAAATTAAGTGAAAAATAACGTTTGGTTCAATTTGACCCCCAAAACTTCAAAATTTGGCTGACATAAGCCAACTTTCCTTAAGTGTTTCCCAGCTTTTCTTGAACCTACTGAAGCACTTTTTTCGGAAATTTTCACGTGACCTTGAAAATTCATATTTTGAGTTTGGGGTCGAATCAAAAAAAAACGGCTCCACAGAAGTTTTAATTTGTTCTGAGCGTCCTTTGCGAAACTTGAGTGAAATTTGAAATTAACCTCAGAGGAGATAGAATTTCGATGGAAAATCTAAAAAAAAGATGGCCTACGCATATTCTAGAAAAAATAAAGCACTATCGACAAAAACGCTTCCACAGAAGTTTTGATACTAATTATACAAGTTAGTTAAAATTAAGGTTTATTTCAAATAGAACCTCAAGGAGAATAGAATTCCGTTTTAGCTTAGGTCTCCCTGTTTTGCTATATGTCTGGAGTGTATTCATGCAAAAAAGTTTTGACACAGTTTTACGCGCAAAAGAAGGCTAGTTCTTCAAACTGGCAATCTGAATAATATCCTTGAAGCCGTGATTCGCCAATATTTTATCGAGAATAAGTCATAAAGGGACCGGGAACCTTAAGGTGTTATGATGTCACTTTTGAACTGCCGTATCAAAACGTTTGATTTTTTCTTCCATGTGGGTAGCCGAGATTCAAATTGTATGAAAATTAAAAAATTATTTTTTGAAAAAAAATTCCAAAATTCTTAGATTCAGAATTGGGGTAACCGGATGGAGGTCAATACTCGAGATCTATACATTGAAAATTTACTAAGTTTGCGGCTTCGCCCACAATTTGATGTCGCTTTCATTCAGAAAAATAACAAAATTAATTTCGAACAAAAAAATTTTCAAAAATGGATTTTTTCAGAGTATTTTTTTCAAATCTTCGTATTTTGAGAAGACCATTCAGCATTATATTTTTCCGGTATCGCGTTCCCTTTTATACGCTATTGAAAAAATAAGTAAAATAAACTTTTTTGAAAAAAAAATTAAATAATTGATCCAAATTGGGAAATCTGGCGAATCAGACCACAACGAAAACTTTGAGCGTCTCGCATAAGCAAACCAAAAAAGATATTGTAAAAAAATTCCACTTTAACCTGGAGCACAAAATTTGTAAGAAGTGTTTTTTTATAGAAAAAATCTGACATCAGTGCTCCAAATGAAATTGAATAGAGACTCAATACACCCAAACCAGTCAATTTAACATGTAATTTTTTGTCGATTTTGCGCAAATACACTGAAAATTACATTTCTGATTCCACTTTACCTCCTAAAAAACCATTAATAGTGGGCGTTTGAAAAATTAAAATTGTTTGACATCTCATGACTAAATGAAATGATACGAATTTAGTAAAAAACCGGGGTTTTCAACCAGTATCACGACCTGTACGATCATGCAAAAAACTTATAAATACATTTTTTGAAAAAATTCAGACAAAAATCAACTATATTCCAAGATTTCAGTATCGTCAGGCTGTCCGTTAGAACAGGACTGGCGTTTTAACAAAGGTAAAACGCGTCGGTTACCGCCTTAAGATTATTCTTTCTGAAAGGGAAGTTCACGCATTGAATTTTTCACATTTGTTAGTGGCGGATTAACTGGGAGTGATGAGGAACAATTTTCTTCAAAAAATTGTTTTTGACTTGTTTAAGGGGGTACCCCTCATGAATTGAGGCTCAAAGAAAAAATGTTACAATTTTATTTTTATGCATTTTTTTTTGAAAATATGGACAATTTAAAATAAACTGAGGATATTTGTATCCCAATACATCGTTTTGAAAATATATCGTCTAAATTTTTTGAAAATGATAGTAACGGATCTGCGTAAGTATTCCGTGGTTGATAAAATCTAAAAATAATCTTCTTATCTTCAAAACTCAAGGAGGAGTAGGTTTTTTTAGGCAAAATATTACTCTTTTTTAAAGCTCGTTTCTGATTGGTCGAGCAATCAGTGATCTTCAATTATATGCAGGATATTGCAGGATGTGAGGTTTTTCTTCACATATGACATTATATTTAACTAGCCTACAGTCTATAGGGTTATACAATGTAGGGTCTTCAAGATATTTGGCCTAAAAAACACAGAATCTTATTTTTTCATTAGAGTACCCCCTGAATGTTACTTAAAATAAACGGCAAAAATTCAAAATTAAAAAAATTAACTAATTAGCACTTACTTTTGTATATTGATCTAAAATATCAATCTGTCCATCGTGGCTACTTATTGAAACTCCCGTTTTATTTGTATCTAAACTAAGTTGTAGTTGTTCATCCAATAATCTTTGCTGGCTTTCTTGCATCGCTGTCAAAAAGAATCAGAAAATGTAAATAACTTTTCATAAAATATATATTAAATAAGGCCAGACCGTAATTTGAAACACATCACGCTCAAAGTTCTGTATGATTCAGACTGTATCTCCTGTGATAATGGCAGAAACGACCACCCAAAAAATAGCTCTTTGCTGCATTTGAGGTCCAAGAGTTGAATATTATGGTTTTTTCAACATTGGGAATCTATAGTAGAACTGAAAATCAAAAAAAAACATTCTATACAGAATTTTGAACAGACAAAAAAAAAATTCTAAATTTTGTAAGTCTTCGAATCCAGGTTTCTGATTAGTTATACTATGTCAAATCAAAAAATAAAAATAAACGGTCACGTGACAGTATTTTTGCGTACTTCAGCAATTTTTACCAAATTTCAAACCCATTTACGGGGCACATGCCATAAAAAATTTTTCCTGTACAACACCTCAAAGCTGAAAACTTCGGCAATAACAACGGGGCGATTAGGTTTTGGGACTGCATTTTAAAAAATTTTGTAACTTCAAATCTTTTCTTAAAAAAAGGGTATGGTGGTTAATAAAGTTTAATTCTTATCGAAAAAAGTCAAAATAAAAATCGGACATGTCGTCCAGAAATGACTGATTTTGCTGGTACTAATTTAATTGTTTTTTGAAAATTTTACTTTTACTGTCGATTTAGCCAGGTCCAAAATTGAAGAAACTAATGTTATTCCCAATTCTGATGTCCTTTTTTAGAAATTTTTGCCATAAATTAAATTTGTAAAATTTTACTACGTAAGTAAACTAATAAAAATGAAAAAAATTTTCAGTTGAAAATGCTTATTTTGATCCCTGGCTTGAACACTGTTTAAAATTGCATCAACTTGTTTATCAATTGCATTTTGTCTTTCTGATAAATAAAGTACCATTCCAACGAATAAAATAGCAAGCAGCAGCAAGGGCCTTATAAGTGTGGTGATCGACACCTGACGAAACATTTCAAAGGTTTTTAAATTTCTCTAAATCATATAATAATTGAGATTAGTTAAATTACTTTGAAATTTATATTTTCTTGAGATCGGTTGATTTGTTTTGCTGTGCGCCAGTTTCACCGCCATAATTCTCCCCGCGGCAGTATTGGCGTTTTACGACTTTAAAAAATCTTGCTTCCCATAGCCATGAGTCCTGGCCCATGATATTTATAGGTTTATTTATGTTAATTCAAATTATTTCCTTGAAGTTCAGAAAATATAAAAAATATGGGACGCAAGACGCAAAGCGTCAGTTCAAATTTTGAATTAAAGCTTGGCGTCTTGCGTCTCATATTTTATGACAAAGTAATTATTAATGTCGGGTGAATGGTTAAGTATGAGCAAAACCCGCAATCCTATCAAAGTTAAAATTATCTATAAAATACGTACATGGCGAGGCCCATACAGCCGGAAGTTCTTTGCTAACAAATTTCCCTGATATTTGGCACTTTCGGCGATATCGGCACTTTCGTCGATATGGGGACAAAAATAAAGTATGCGTTCAAGGTAACGTCAAAATTTTAAAGGGTTTCAATTTTGAAAGGAGTTTTTCGGTAGGTTCAAATCAGGCTAGGAAAAGGGAACGTTCCCCCGTTTTCTTGAATTTTTCTTACTATTCAACCTTGCACCATGAATTTCGAACGTTCCCTTCCCCTTTCTTCCCTTCCTTTTTCCTTGCCTGGTTCAAATGAAGTGAACCACCAAAATGTCTAAAATTAAGAACTTCACCAAACGCAATGAAATAAAAATTCAAAAAAGTGATTGAAAAATCAAATCTTGAAAAATGACGTCATTCATGCCGCACTAGAAATAATTTGTTGTTGTTTTTTTCGGCGATATCGGATTAGCCTTAGTGAACCTTAGCCTTAGTAAAACATACGAAAAAAAATGAGATTTATTTTATTGATCAAAATTTCAAATAAAAATTTTCGGCCAACATTTTAAATTTTGCTAATTAACTCGTAGACTCACTTTCAGCAGACTCTTAATCATTAATGACAAGATCATTTACAAAGTTATAGATAAATTTTGACACTAAATGACGTTTGTGCGTTTTTTCAGAAATCCTTAGAAAATTGTAAGACTTTTATTCCACTGCAGCATAGGCCTAAAATCATCACATCTCCAGAAAGTGACTGGAACGATGACAAAAATGTATTCGACTCACAAGTTGTGAATCACAACATGTTTTCTAGATACCACTCAAAATATTTTATTTTTTCTCTCCGACTCGGAGACTCCAAGATGAAGTTTAAGATGCTATGACAATAGTTTCAATGGCCATCAAGATGACTGCATGCTT
>SCLH01000079.1:31819-62837 GCA_004367855.1 Oikopleura vanhoeffeni | reverse complement strand
TAAAATCTCACTTAAAAAAATTTCAAATTCAATGTTGGTTCGTGCGATAATTTTTTAATCTTCCAAAATAAAACACATTTTCAAATTTTACAATTGCCAGATTAAAGAACCAAGCCCGATTATCTCATAAACAATTCAAATGTTAATATCGAATGTGTAGTTATTAAGAAAAAAGGCTGTTGATTTTGGACTTTAAAATTAGTTTTTGTTTTCTCTATATTTAAGGTCGACACATAATTTATATTTGAAAGCATTTATCTTTCAGTTTGAAGATCAAACTGATTTTGAAAATTTATAACCGACGAATTTTGAAAACTGCTTACTCTCGTGCATCAAAAAAGTTTTCAAAGTACGAACGCCGCGCAAAAATAAATTTCGGATTTGGATTTATGTTATTGTAAAATTTGAAAATTTATTTTATTTTGGAAGATAAGAAATTATCTCACGAATCAACATTGCATTTAAAAATTTTTAAGTGAGATTTTAGATAATCAACTGAGGATCATTTTGCAAAAACAAATTCTTCGATCCCATAAAAACTCAGGGAGGAGATACGATTTTAGTTTGACAGACTTTGAAAGCGCCGCCTGGCCGAAGTTAACTTCGAAAGTATAAAATAATATTTTATTTTCAATTTTTTTACCCGAATTAGTTAGGTCCCAAATTTTAAGAAAATTCTGTGAACTGTACCCCCTGTTAAAAAGAGAAATACAAAAATTATAAAACCATTACGCGTTTTTATTGGCTGAAGGCTTTAGGCGTCGATCCATATCGAGTTGTCGACAAAAAAAGTTACCGTTAACTTTTTTTGTCGGCAAATGAATATCGATTTAACACTGATCAATCGGATTACTGGGAGAAATTTTTGTCGATTTTTTATTTGACTCATAGTATATCCCTTATTCAAACTTTTGTTAATATCCCAGCCCAATCAAGCAATCGTCGCGACGTGTCTTTGTTAGTGAAAGAAGGTAGCAATCGACAATCGAAATTGTTTTTCTGTGATGAAAGATTGTATTAACAAAGGGGGGGGGCGATGCGGAGCAAACCTGATCGTCGACGAAAGATCTCGCTGACTAAATAAGCCTAACTTTTTTGCAGTAAAATTATCGCTAATAGTATCAATTACTCTCATTTTGAAATAAAAAATCATTAATTTAAATTTCATAAATTTATGCTAAGTTAAGCATTTGATCAGTCATAATTCTTTCATAATTAAATAATATTTTGATAATGTGATTCGGACTAATTGGCACCTTAAAAACAATGAAAGTATTCACTACGTCGCGACGATTGCTTGATTGGGCCGGGATATTGACAAAAGTGTGAATAAGGGATATATGGCTTTATTAACTGAAGTGTGCTAAAGAGATATTATTTGCTCAAAGAAGTTCCAGAAAAAGACACTCAGTATTTATATAGGTCGATTTTGATGGTGGAAATGCTATGTATATGATTGATCATTGATTGATATACATTGGTAAATACTTTTGTTTAAAACTTTCAAGACAAGCGTTTTAACACTCACAGCTAGCATCTGACCATTCGCAATCAATGACTGCAAATTTTTTCTTTCCACCTGCGAAAAATTAACATTTATTTATTATTCACAGTAGATTTTCGTGCAAATATTGCATCAAAATATTTTTTTAAACACTTCACGAACTCTGCGGAAAGTTGTGCTTACGGCAAAGTGATAAGTGTTTGATTGAGCTTGTTAAACTTTGCAAATAAGATACAAGTACATTTGTAAATTTGTTTTGTTGTATCAGAAGGTCATCTTTTATCATATATGCATAAGTGCATAAGTCACGGTCGAGTAGGACAATTTCCCAATTTCTGTTTTTATTTTATTTTTTCACTTCTTGACATTTTAAATTATTGCTATCAAAATTTTATTACAAATTTTCAAGTGCTACTATTCAAACATGGGTTCTAACAGCTATAGGCTCTATCGGATATTTGAACACATTGACAAATGGAGATTAAAGGAATACATACAAACAATGGGCAACTACAGGCTATTTCACTTAAGTAAACGAAAAAAGAATAGACTTATAGCAAATTATGTAAATATTTTTCTTTAACCTCCTCACACCCAGAAACGAGAACTTGGCCTCACACCCAAAACCTATCTAAAGGCACTACTGTTGAGCGCTACCACGGGAAAACTGGAAAATGATATAAATTCACTTATTGTCACTGATTGAGATGAGAGATAAAATTAAGTAAATAACACGTACATTTTTAATTTCGAATTAGTGAATAGATAATGCGAGAGAAAAGAGAGTTTCACTCATCCTGTATTTCTTGAAAAACTATACATTTTTTACAATGACTAGTATATTAAAATTTACAATGAAACTTAGCAATTAAACTGGTCTCAAAATTTGAAATATGTATCTCGATCGCTTACAAAACAATATTATTATCGCCGCCCGTCGAAAGATATGCAGTAAAATGTGAAAAATATTGCTAATCAGCTCGAAAACTCAAATCAAGTACCACCTTATGTTCTACATTTGATCGATTTATCTTTGCCTGCTTTATTTGGGTGAAATTGCCGTTCAATTCTTTCGAAAAATAATTTTTTGAAATTTTTTTTACTATTTTGAGTTTCATAAAAATCACTTGTGAAATAATTATTCTTCGTATAGAGGTTGCAGAAAAAATAAATTTATATCAAAAGAATCCTCAAATACTTTCCTGAAAACTGGCTTCCTCAGAATTTCGAAATTATGTATCGTTTTTACACAATTAATTATTTAAGAAATTTTGGCAAAAATCTTAAAAAAAAGTAAGAAAAAATAACTTTCGAACGGCATAATCGTATAAAATTTTCAACAATATTTTTGCAAATAAAATTACAAACTCTATGACATATTTGAATTGTAGGTCTGTGACGATGTTATTTCTGCGCCGTTTTGGCTCCCGAAATTTTTTTTGACTTTAGATAGTCAAAGGGTGTGAGGGGGTTAAGAGGGTAACCCCCATGAAAAAAGAAGATTAAAAGTTTTTTGTGGCCAAGTATCTTGAAGACCACACATTGTAGACTGCCATAGTGAAATATAATGTAATATGCGAACAAACATTCAAGGTCCTTAAATATATTTGAAGGTTTATTGCTCGAACAATCAGAAAAACGCTTCAAAATAGAGCGATATTTTGTCTTTAAAAGCCTACTCCTCTATGAGAATTGACTAAAGGAAAATTATATTTAGATTTTTTTAACCACAAAATACGTACGCAGGTCTGTTATTATCGTTTTCACAAATTTGAAATAAATTCGTCCCAAAATAGCAAAAAAACATGTTTCGAGCTGATTTTCAGGGTCTCACCCCAAATCTTACTCTTCTTTGGATTTTCCAGCAAATATTTTGAACCTTTTCATGATTGAATAGCTGATGTGTTCGCGGAGAGCTGTTATTATCGAAACCTAAATTTCTGGTGTTTTTTGCTTCCGAAAATGATACTTTGAATTTATGAAAATCAATTAATTTTGGTCACAATGCTAAAAACCAAGATGATATATTTCCAAAGCGGTGAAAGTACTTTTCTGATGGAGTATATTGTATGAGAATAGAAATACCACCAGTTTGTTTGAAATTTTCCATGCTGTGAGAAAAAACATACATGTATAAATAAAATTGCAAACTTTTTTGTTTGAGACTCAATTCATGAGGGGTACCCCCTTAAATGAATAATTTTGCCGTTTGTCTACTTCTAAACCTGCAAATAGTCTCAAACCAGAACACATACAAATATGAGAGCTTCATATTCTCATATGACGGTATGAGAATAATTATGCGGCTAATTTCAGCTTAGTTATAACTTTTACATCAAAGAAGGGCAAATTCCGCTCGTTTTCTATATTTGTATCAAAATTTTGCATTATAAGGACTCCAGACTGATAACTTTGAATAATTTAAAATTCTTAGTCTACATTGTCAAACGCTAGTTGGTTAGAGACTATCAGGATGGTTTTAAGCATAAAAAATGGCGAAATCATTTCATTCTGAAAATATAACAAAGTCCGCTCTAACTCTGTCCTTGTAACGTATTTATCATTTTTTTTTGATTTAAGGGTCACCCACAACTCGCGTTTTTGACACCAAAAGTGTCAAAATATGAAACATCATTTGTTTCATGTTAATTGAATTTGGAATAAACCATTACTACAGTAATCAGTTTCATTTCTATGTTTGTCTTATTACAAATTCGATCCCAGAATCTGCATTGACGAATAACCTCCTCAAACAGTCGTTTGATTGTTGAAAAACACTAGCATATTCTGTAATACACCTTTTTATTATCTTTTTTAAGTATTTTCCTGAAAAGATGTCAAATCAAAATATAATTCATAAATTAATATAGTAATAGCTTTTTTAATCATTAAGTCTTTTTAACAAAAGATAAGTTTATTGAGTGCCGGATATCTGTTTAAAAATGGATTTTTTAGCTGAACTTATTTGCTATACAAATTCAATTTCTCAAAATTTAAGAGACGGGCTTAGTTGAACGTCACGAAACACTCCTATAAAAAACGGTCTCAAATATAGATCAATTTTTGATACCTAAGTTGGATGACCAAACGTTCTAATTATTACGTTCGAAATTATATTGGTTTTTGTGTTTAATTGCATTTATTAATAACTATATGATTTTCAAAATCAAGTAAAGACTCAGGCACGTTTTTTTTTTTTTTGATACTCTGTTAATACCACACGATGGAGGTAAAAAAGAGCTAATTTATTGCTCATAAAGACTTGATTTGCAAAAAATAATTTGGTGTACAGAAAATTAAATAAATATGATAAAGCAGATATTGAACAATATATTTTTTTGTAAAAATAGCAAAACAAAATTGTTAGCTATAAAATAGTATTAATTCTTTCATCATTATCTTTAAATATTTTCTGTATTAGTATTAACGCCTTAAATATTTTCAACCATTAATTATTGTGAAGGAAACCCCTTGCTATAACTTAATTTATCGACCACTTCAAGCTTAGCCGAGTCATTTTTAGGTACATAAATGAAACAAATTCTAAATTAGATACGATTGTCAACTGTGCCGAATTATTATGATTTGAAATGAAAGTGCCAAATTCTTCTTGAATTAAAATTCCTCTTTGAATTAAATTGCTTTGTATTTTTTGCCAAGTATTATAATAAATATCAAAATAAAAGATTAAAATATTCAATTGTTGTTGTTTAACCCCCTCACACCCAAAACCATTGAAATTCCCCTCAGCACCCAAACCGCCATCGGGACGCCCTTTGAGCTTATTGCGAAAATTAAATGCCAATAGAATATTCATTATTTTCGCTGGCCCGAGATCAAGAGAGATTTAATTGGAGCCAAATAATTTTTTCCAAAATTTTTTATCTGTTTGCTCGATAAATGCAAGAGAAAATAAAGGTTTAGTTTCAGGTAATTCATCGGAAAAACCATACATTTTTCAAAATACATATGAATTTACAAAAATAGTAGAACACTGGCCTATTCAATATGATCTTGAATTTTAAATAGCTTATCTGATAGTAAAACAATTTTTTCGATCCCTTCAAGCCAAAATGCACCACAAAAACAGACAATTGAATATAAATAGTTTTTACTTGAACTTTGAAGACAAAATTTGAATTAAAATTTTGAAAATTTAATATATTTTTGATTCATATACGCTGATCAATAAAATTGAACTTATTCTTTCAAAAAAACTATTTCTCCAATAATACCGCCCAATTAGTATATACAAATAACTCAAACCGGGCCGTTGAATCGTTCTCTATTTAAAATATCTCTCTCATTAGTCTATAACATTATCACTCCTTTTTTCCTGTGCCAAAATAATACATCGAAATTGTAAGCAAACCTATTTTTAGTATAAAAAATATTATTAGGATCAAGTTCACCACTAAAAAGAGAAAACTTGTTTGGGCCGTTGGAGCTGATTACTCGACATGTAAATAATCAGTTCAGCTGTGCTCTTTTGTCGCTTTCGCAATCGATATATAATAAAAATCAACTGGATTCAATTTCAAAGATGAATTATTGCGCAATTGATGTGTTTTTTTTTTTTGAGTTTATAAAAATCACTTCAGGAAAAAATAAAACTCTCAAAAAGACAGATGAAAAAAACAATATACCAGGAGCAGCCTCAAAGTAATTTCCTAAATTGAGTCTCGCTCAAATTTTTATTTTAGTGCGTATTTCCTTAGAATTTTTTTTACGGAAATCAGGCGAAAATCCTAAAAAAATAGGAAAAAAATATCTTTTGAAACTACTTCGTATCAAATTTAAAAACCATTACTAGGAAAAGAATTCGAGCTCTAACACATTTGATATTAAAAGTCTGTTGATTTATGTATTTCTAATCTCGTTTAAGATTGACAAAATCTCGCGTCCCCGAATGGCGTTTGGGTGTGAGGGGGTTAAATTCATATTTCGTTGCAAGCGATGTAAAAAATAAAAATGCAAAGTTATTATTTTCCAAGTCAGAACGAAATAAGAGCAACTTATGAACGCTTTATTTGCAAAGTCTCTGCAGCCCCCGAGTCGAAAAAAACCCAACGAACGGCCCCAAAATGAACTAAAACTATTTTAATTGATGTCCCAATTTGATAAAACCAAATCTAAGTAAACACTATTTTGTATTATTATTTTTCTTTTCTTTATTTAGAAAAAAATATAAGAATAACTCTATTTTGAATCTTCTGCATTATAAAACCAAGTTAATTTAGTCAGAAATAGGGTAATTTTTAGCAGTGAATTTGGGTAAGTCCTTTACATTTTAGCATCACCAAATAAGTTATAATTTTATTCTGCCAAGATTAAGTCAGAGTTTTTCTTTTCTAATTTGCTTTATTATACAAGTGTATTTTTTCGTGAATAGGTACAGGTTTTTGTGTGGGTGTTCAATTTTGTAGGTTTTTTTAAAATGTTTTAATGTTCAGTTAAGGACCATCGGCAGGCCGATACACACAGAAAAGGCCGATTGAAATCACAAGTCGTAGTTACAAAAAATTTCGCGCTAGTAACAAAGGAATCTTTATACTCTGCATAATAACTCTTTTCGCTACTCGTACCAAATAAAGCCTGGTAGACTTCTGAATATACAATGATCAGTGTTGTTATTTTTATTTTTTTATTTATATTAGTATCTTTATATCACTTTTACAAAAAACTAATCACAAAAGCGAAATATAAAACATAATTTGATAACTTTGTAAAGTAAAGTTACTAACTTGAGAATGTAGAATATTTAATTCCTTTGTGACTAATTTAGTGATATTTTTGTCAATTTATTTCTCGTGGTCAAAAGTACGGGCTGTTTTAGAACCTGGTGATAATTATCACTCGAAATACACCCAATCTTCTATAATATGAAGATTAAGTACATTTCAAGTACCTTGTATGAACACCCGACACGCAGCAGCAGATGAAAAAATAAAATTTTATCTTGAATTCCAAAATGTACAATTTGATCGAATCATATTTTTCCAAGAATTCTATAAAATTCGAAATTATTTTAGTATATTTTAAAAATCATTATTTTACCTCCACCGCTACATGCCGGATCTCTTATTTATTGCATTTCAAAAAATGTTCACCCGATTTATTCGGGTGTTTGTTCATTAAACTACAAAAATTTAGTTTTCATTTTTCAAAGTGAAGTTAAAAGGTTTTTTTCAATTATTTGTGCTATTTCATTTTGTGTCACTAATTTGTAATTTCTTGGTCCTACAGTTTTTGAATTCAGATTTCAGCGCAAAAAATTAAAAACTTTTTGCCGCCAAAATGTTTCAATTTTAATTTAGGCTCGAATTTTGTGAACAGATGGTTTAATTATCTGTGCACTAATAATGTATGTCATGAATTTGTTTCAAATATGCACCCTTAGATAATTGGTTCCCCTCAGCAGTTTTGTGCTAAAAATTTTCTGATTTATACTTCATTCAAAATTTCGACTCTCAAACTTAAATCAATTTTATTTTATTCTTATTTTCATTTTTATTCTGAGAAAAAACTCTACCTCTACGGTAACCGATGGAGAATAGTGAAACCAAAAATGATCAAGATCTTACTCAAAAGTTAGATGAATATTGTGAAAAATTTTCAATGGCAGATTATAATGAGTAAGTAATCCTAATAATGTTTTTTTTAATTTTTGGTTCTGTGTTAACGTGAAACCATTTTTCATTAGTTTTTGAATTTAACGTTAAACGGAGATTCTTATAGTTTTAATTTATCCTTAAACGAAGATTCTTAATGTATTTAATGTGAGATCATAAAAGTAAAATGTTCAGATATCTCAAAACCAGAAAAGAAGAAGCCAGAAAAAAACCAACCGTCAACGAATAAAAAGTCCTAAAATCAAATTCTCATAAGGTCCGTTCAAAATCACTAAAACTGTCAAAATCACCAAGCCTTATCTTACCGTATGGAAGTGCCACCTTAGGAGGGAAACAGAGGGAACAAGTGAATGAAATAAGGTCAAAACTCGTTCCAAGTTCCGATTCTGACAATCCAATCCCCACTGGAAGTAAGTTATATGTCAAAAAATACCCAAATTTTCGAGTGTTTGAAGCTTACATTTATAAGGGAATTAAGATTTTACTCGTTATGAATTTCGAGAAACATTCAGAAATTTAAGCTATTCTCTGTTGTTTTGAAGAACTGACAAAATATTTCAAATGTTAATTATTTAATCGTTTCCAGACTTTTATTTACGTATATTTATCTAAATTGTAAGCCTTAAAAATACTTATTCGAACCTATTTGTAGCACTCCTAATAAAAAATTTTTAGGTTTTGAACAGATTAACGAAATTGTTCTAAAACGTAAACCCACCGCAAAGCAAGTCAGTATTAATGACAATATTTCAATCGATGAAGTCACAAGATTAATGATGGAAATCGAAAAGATGAAAGAAGCCAGTAGGGTAACAGATGAACGTAATCGATTATTGTCCGAAAAAATGCTTCAAACAATACATGACAAACAATAAGCCTTCCAAAAAAAACAAAAATTTCCTGGAATACGTAAGATATAACATACTTTTTAGTGGAATGTTATTAAACATTTGTTTTTCTCTTCGACTCACAACCACCTCATTTAAAACTTAAATATTTATTTTCACTATCTCCTTATCACAAAAAATCCTCAAAAATTTCACTGATTCAGAAAACGCCAATTGAATGTCACTAATATCATTTTCTAGTCCCAAATAAAATATTTATTTTCATTATCTCCTTATCACAAAAATCCACAAAAATTTCACTGATTCAGAAAACGCCAATTGAATGTCACTAATATCATTTTCTAGTCCCAAATACAAACCACTGATATCATAAATTTGGCCGAAGAAGCAATTATTCTGGAAAAAAGTAAAGATGAAAATTACTTGGCCGATCTAAACGAATTCGCCAACCATTTACAAATAAACATAGCAAATGGCTGTCATTTAGGTAAATAATTATGTATAATCTAACAAAACCATGTTTTTCTTGGAGTTCAAACGATTAAAAGAAAAAATTTGACGAAATTGACTCCTTCGGACAAAAAAATTTTGTTTTACTTTTTTTATGATTTGAATTCTAGAATTCTCCAAATTTCTATTTATTGTTTCTTTCTTTATTTAAAGTTTCTAATAAGCAATGTTTTTTCTTAAGTTGAAGCCGAAATACCCTTTACTCGGAATTTTCGCCCCGGAAATGCCAAAAATTTGATGGGTGAAAACATCGTTGTGGATTCCCTGTTGAGGGACGAAGAATTGTCTACGATGTTCGGTGAGATGATACGATTTTTACGTATCAACCCGAATTCACCTAATGTGATGCCAAAACTTGATGCACTGCAACCCTGTCACCCTTTTTATTTTGATAAAGAGAAATTGAAAAGACATGGTGAAATGTCCATAAGGGATATGTTATCTCTAAAGGTTCGTAGATCAAAAATTCATTATCATTTTCAAAACTAAATTCGTACGGTTAACACCTACTGTATCAATCCCGGCCCCTATAGCGCAAACTATCGGTTTATATACAAATAACAAATCAAAAAAAGTCTAAAAAATCCCAAAAAACGGAAATGTTCAAGTATACAGAAGCTCTTTTGTTTTTACTAAAATACTTCCAGTAATTATCTATTTATTCCCGTAGAAAGAAAAATAGACTCAACCAGGGATCGGCAAATGATGCCCAGATGCGGCCAAGCGCCTCGACCCAGCCCAGACCCAGCAAAATCGTGGCCCAGCTCGGCCCAGGCGAAAAAAAGTGGCCAAGCGCCTGGGGCAGGCCCAAGCGATAAAAGTGGCTTCGGTGAAAATTCTGGCCCAAGCAAAAATTCTTGCTCAGCTGAAAAATTGATAAAAACGAAAATAATGGGCCGGGCGTAAAAATTAATTGAGGCGAAAAACATAAAGGCGTGGGTGATTAGTGAATTATAGCGAAAAACAAGGGCCCGGTCGGAAATTCTTGCCAGGGCAAAAAATTAATAAAGCTTAAAACAAAAGGCGGGTTATCTTTAAAAATGATTTATCAAGTCATATATTGACTTGGCCTGCTGAAACAATCAATTTTTATTTTGCAATTAGTTTTATTTTGTATGGTGCATTTCTTTGATAAAAAGACAATAAAATAAGTGATGAATTTTTAGATTTTTTCCAAAATTTTCACAATTTCTTTATTTTCGAGACTTTGTACGATTTTTTCCAAAGTCTCCAAATGGATTCGATTTCTCGTTTTGTTCAGGTGATCAGATATAATGGAAAAAGTACGCTCTAGAGCACTCGACGAATTAACAGCTGTGAGAACTNTTCAAAGACCGTCCATGGCAGTTTATTGGCCACCCCATCCAAAACGCCGAAAAATTTCAAACAATCTTCTTTGATACAATCCTCACAAAATACAGTATTGTTCGAAGTCAGAATGGAATTTTTTCAACAAAAATCAAAGGCTCAGTATGGTTTAGCGTTGAGGCTCGCATCTTAACAATATTTTTGTAAACACCTTGATCAAGCAATTGTTCAAAATACATTGATACTGGAAAAGTTAAATTTATACCGGTCTTGCGATGATTCATTAAAACTCATTGCCAAAAACTCAATTCGTAGGTTTCTGAGAGAAATCAAACAATTTTCGGACAAAATGCGTTGAATTTTTACGGTAGAACTATATGGATCTCCATCCCTTTCGTTTAAATACATCTATTTGAAAGACTGCATTCTTATGTTCTCTAGTTACTCTCAATGTTGACGGCCACGAGGAGGTTTTTACCTCTTTGAAAGAATTACTAGAGGTAGAGAGATCTCAAAATAGGAGAGAGATTCTCAAATAGAGGGGCCCTGAGGTGGTCTTCATTCGAATTCGCAAACCGGACCGTTTGCACTACTTTATCTCAATACTTATATTCAAAACTTGATGAGTTTGATAACTAATGAACAGTATTATGTAAATTTTCTACTGAAAATGTCAAAATAACTATTTTCAACTCACAGTATAGCGTCTGAGGCTGCAGATTCAATATTTAAAAATAATCAAAACTGTATTTTTTACTTCGCAATAAGGCGCACCTTTTGCCAGGAAGAAAGTGGTAATTAAGTGAACAAATATCTTTAACGGTCTGAACATAGGTCCCTAATTCCTTCTTGTAAAGTGATTACTTTCCACAGCGTCCTCTGCAGGCGTTCAGATTGACGTTGGAAAATCGGTAGAATTGCATGGGAAATAGCCAAAATGAATAAACCACTTTTGTAGGAAAGTAGTCAACATACGTTAAAATATCCTGAAAATGTCCCCTACTACTTTTTTGTCAGTGATTACTGTTTCAGCGTCCTCTGCGGTTTTCAGATTGACAGTTTAACTCCCGTAGTGGTCTTTCGCGCATACTGTGGCGACAATGACCTTTATTCACAATTTAAGGCACCCTTAATCGTGTATGAATGAAAATTTACCAAAATATGATGATCGACATTTGCATAATTGACGTTTGTGGCGTTTTTTTTTCGAAAATTTTCACTGTATTACAGTAACTTATTTTTTTGCCAAAAAAATTTCAATCTCAAAAAGAAGCCTTTGATTGGGACCGAGAAAAACAATTCTATAGACTTTTTCTTATCACATCCATAGCTCAAGTGAATCGCACGTGACCGTATATTCAAGCGAATAAGGTTGGCCAAAATAGTAACTTGTTTTTTTTCAAAATTACTTAAATAAAATTTTGAAGAAGTGAAGGTGGTTCTTAGAAGTTTTTATAGAGTTTTTTCTGCACATTACAACGCAAAGAGCCAAAAAAGATCACGTGACCTCAAATTGCGAAATAAGTTTGATTCAAGTACAAATAGTGATCCAAATTACGCCGAGAAAATTTTTGGGCAATAACACCTAATCAACGGTTTTTGAACATAATAATCTTTTCCAAAACGTGCCAATAAATTCAGGCGTCTGCGCACACGGATGGTCAATTAATTTTTTAACAAAAATTGTTTAGTAAAATGACTCTGCTAATTTTGTGACGATTTTATTTCTCTCTTTTCTGTCGCTTACGCATTCCTAGTTATCCTTATTTCGGAAGTTTTGGACTTCTAAGACTGCTCTATTTAAACCGGAAGGCCAATTTAAAGTGCAATATAAAAGTCTTAGAAATTTGAGTGCGATTCTTTAAGGGGTCTCCACGTGATCTTCAGGGTACTTTTTGAAAAAAAACGATAGTAATGTAAAATTTTGAAAAGATTACGTGCAAAAAAATTCCAGGGTCAACTTCAAACGTTTTTAAGTACTTTTTTCACATTACAACAAGAGTCGAATAAAATCACGTGACGAATAATCCAAAATATAGGTTTGGGAATAAATGTCATAAATTAAACCTTATTTCTCGAAAAATAAGAATCACGTGACGTTTTGGAGAATATTATATATGTTCAAAACTCTTTAAATTAGGTTTTAATTGGCCCAAAAATTTTTCGACCGTTAATTTGATAACTATTTGTTAAATTCGAACTAAAAACTTTTTCCTAATTTGAGGTCACGTGATCGTTTTTGGTCTTTGATGTAATGGAGAAAAGTTCTTAAAAGACTTCTAAGGAACGCACTTCCCTTCTTTCAAAAATTGATTTAAGGAATGTGGGGCAGCGATAAATTGAGATTTCTCAGCAAACTTTTTTGTTACGCCCATTCTTGTAGGAGAATTTTTCCACTGAGTTTTGTAAAGCTTTGAGATTTTTTTCAAAAAAAATAAGTTTTGAGAATTTTGAGAATTATTGAAGTGAAAGGTACATTTCGAATCTCATATTTAATTTGTCACCTTTCAAAATTGCGAATGTAGACACTTAAGGGGGTAGGTGTCGGTTTTTTTTAAAGCCCTTTATAGATTTAATTTATGATACATTAATATCGTTATGACTAAAGTTTGACACCAAGGAATCTCATGGTGGCAATATTATTTTTTCAAACAATCTGTAGAACAAATGCTAGAACTTTTCAAAACTTCGAATATTTTTTTGTTGCTTTAAAGGGGTAGGTGTCGCTTCTTTTGGGTTACCCTTTCAATACGCCTCAGAACAGTTCTAAGGGCAGTTTGTAAAAAATCTGAGGATATCTTGTTTAAGATCTAGCATTCGTCTAACGATTACAACATCTCAAAGTCAAACCTTGTTACATCAACTACAAGGGGTGAGTATATTCTAGACTCAGGTTTTTTCAAAATCTATCTTTCTTTTAGACCGCCACAATAAAAGCGTCTGAAAATTTACACAGAGACGGGAAGAGTGAGGTAATTTTATTGTTGGAGCCAATTTTTGAATTTTTCTTGAATTTGCGCTCTTGAATTTTCTGAGAATCACTCTTTGAAACGCCGATTTTCTACAGATTTTTTCGACTTCAAACTCTATCTTCTTTTAGACGAATGTTCAGAAGAAAGCCGTTGTTTCGACGTCAGGTAGATAAATAAACTGTCGTACAATAGTTGGTACTCGGCTTTTGAATTTCATCCTAGAATTCTAGAAATATGATCTATATAAGTAAACCGTTGATTGGTTGAAAATTTTGATTAGCTGTGAGCGCGAAACTTTTTGATCAGTGAAAATCTCAGCTTTCAAGTTGGTGGACTTTGTTCCGATCAGACGAACTTTCTTCGAACTTTTAATTTCCGGTTTCAACTTGTCAATTCAATTATTCTAGAATTCTAGATTTTATTTCAAAAACTTCCTTCTCATCACTTTACGGTACATTATTTAATCTACTTCGAAAAAAAATGCTTCACATTCTACATTCGTCTAAAGAAGGATATAGAGTTTGAAGTCGAAAATGCAAAATCCGGCGTTTAAGTGAGATTCTAGAAGAACAAAAATCAAAAATCCGAAAAATTCTTCTCATCACTTTTTTGTTCTCATTTATCGCTACTTTGTGTAAATTTTGAGACGCTTTGTATGTGGGGTCTAAAAGAAGATGATTTAAAAACGTTTAGTGCTCTAGAATAGACTCACCACCCTGGTAGTGTGATGTAAAAGGTTGACTTTGAGAATGTGTATCGTTAGACGAAGGCTAGATGTATAAACAAGTATCCTCAGATTTTTAACAACTGCCTAGAACTGTTTCTGAGGCGTGATTGAAAGTACCAAAAAGCGACACCTAACCCCTTAAAGCAAAAAATATTCGAATTTTTGAAAATCTCTAGATTTTGTTCTAGATTGTTTTGAAAAATAATTGCCACCATGAAGATTCCTTGGGTCAACTTTAGTCATAAGCCCGATATTATGTTATGATAATTAAATTCTATAAAGGGGCTTTAAAAAAAAACCGACACTAAGCCCTTAAGTGTCTACATCGGCAATTTTGAAAGGTGACAAATAAATTATAGATTCGAAATTGGTACCTTTCACTTCACAATTTCTTCAAAAATCTCAAACTTACTTCTTTTTTTTTGACAAAATCCTAAGCTTTCAAAAACGTCAGTGGAAATTCTCTACAAAAATGGGTAATCAAAAAAGTTTTTCTGAGAAATTTCAATTAATCGTGCCCACATCCCTTAAATCACTTTTTGTGAAAGAAGTGAAGTGGTTCCTTAGAATTTTATTTAAGACTTTTTCTCCATTAATCACAATGACCAAAAACGATCACGTGACTTCAATTAGGAAATAAGTTTTTAGTTCAATTTAACAAATAGGTTATCAAATTACGTCGAAAAAATTTTTGGGCCAATTAACACCTGTAATTTAAGACCGTTTGAACATAATAATTTTTCCAGAAAACGCTCACGTGATCTTAATTTTCGAGAAATAAGGTTTTATATTTATGACATATCCCGCTTATTTTGGATTATTTCGTCACGTGATTTTAATTCGGACTTTGGTGTAATGTGAAAAAAATCTTAAAACGTTTGAAGTTGACCCTGGAATTTTTTTGACGTTTTTTAAATTACTGTATGATGTTTTTTTTTCCCAAAGTACCTGAAATCACGTGAAGACCCGCCTTAACAAGGAATCGTCACAAATTTCTAAAGGACTTTCATGGCACTTTAAAATTGCCTCCGGTTTAAATAGGCAAGTTAGAAAGTCAAACTTTTCCGATAAGGATAAACCTAGAATGCGTAAGCGACAGAAAGAGAGAAATAAATTCGTCACAAAATTTACAAGTCTTTTTAAACTAAAAATTGTTAAAAATTTATGACCATCCGTGGCGCAGCGCTTGAATTTATTGCACGTTTTTGGAAAAGATTATTATGTTAAAACCTTGAATTGGCTGTTTATTGGCCCCAAAAATTTTCCGGGCGTTATTTGATCACTATTTGTTTACTTGAATCAAAACTTATTTCCTAATTTGAAGGTCACGTGATCTTTTTGGTCTTTGGTGTAATGGAGAAAACTCTTAAAAACTTCTAAGAACTATTTCACTTCTTTCCAAAATTTATTTAAGTACACTCTTTTGAAAAAAAACAGTATATTGTTGGCCAACCTTATTCCTGATATACGGGTCAAGTGATCACTTTGAGGCTATGGTGTGAATGAGAAAAAAAGTCTTAGAATTTTTTCTGGTCCAATCAAAGGCTTTTTTTTGAGGATTTAAATTTTTTTTGCAAAAAATAAGTACTGTAATACAGTGAAAATTTTCGACCAAAAAAAAACGCACAACCGTCAATTATCAAATTGTCGATCGTCATTTTGTAAATTTTTCATTCATACACGATTAAGGGTCCCTAAATTGTGATAAAGGTCATTGCGCACACAGATGGCGCAAAGACACTAGGGGTTAACTGTCAATTCTGAACTGCAGAGGACGCTGGAAAGTAATCACTACAAAAAAAGAGTAGGGGACATTTTCAGGATATTTTACGTATTTACACTTTCCTACAAAAGTGGCGTGGTTATTCATGGTTTGCCTATTTAAATTGCAATTCATCGTTATTTTAAAACTGTCACTCTGAGCTGCAGAGGACGCTGGAAAGTCCACTTACAAAAGAAGATAGGGACATTTCAACGTTAAAGATTTTTCCCTTTTACCACTTTCCTGCAAAAGTGGCGCTTATTTGCGAGTAAAATACAGTTTTGAATTATTTTAAATATGATCTGCGCCTACAGAGTATACTGTTGAGTTGAAATTAGTTATTTTGACATTTTCAGTAAAAATTTAGCATAAATACTTGTCATTAGTTATCAAAACTCCTAGTTTGAAATATAAGGTATTGATAAAAGTTCATCAAACCCTTTTGTCGAATTCGAATGACAGACCACTCTAAGGCGCCCTTTTCATTTTGAGATCCTCTCTCTCCTTATTTTGAGATCTCTCTACTTCTAGTATTCTTTTCAAAGAGTAAAAACTCCTCGTGGCCGTCAAATTGAGAGTAATCTTTTAGAGAATAAATGCATCTTTAACCAATAAGATTATTTAAAACCGAAAGGGAGGAGATCCCATATCCTTGTTCACACTTTTGTCAATATCCCGCCCAATCTAGCAAATTTGGTTTAGTTATGTTAAGTGTTGTGTTTAAGTAGCAATTATTGAAAATTGGTATTGTCTTATTTTTTAGAGACAGGGCCATTAGTTGTGAGGGTTTGGCGCTCGAGGGCCCTCGAGGCAACTCTTTAACACGATAGCTACAGAAATTGACGAATTTGACAATAATTTCGTTCTCTCTCTCTGATAAGCGTCACTCTTGTCCTAATAACAGTAAAATTCATTACTTACAGTATAAAATATTTTAATTTTGAGATGGAAAACATTATTTATGTTATAAGTTGTTGCTTAGTTGTCATTGAAATTTCAGAAATTTTAGGGTAAGAAAAAACAAGTTGAGAATAATTCTTAAAAATATTCATTTTGTTTATTAAAGTATCAATCAAGTCCGCGAAAACTAATTATATTTCCCCAAAAAGCTATCTATCCATAATTTCAAAAAATTTGCCTGTCCCCCCTCTTGAAGAGCTAAGCCAGAACATGATAACCTTTTCCTAATTTTTCCCTCATACTCAAAAAATGACTCAAAAATAATATTTGAGAAATTTTTGACCCACGCAAACACACAAAACTTTTTTCAATAATCGACTGTAGCTTTCGATTAAATCTGTTTTAGTTCAAATTCTCTTAACTTTGTCTAGAGTGTCATTAGACATATTGCAATTAGCCTATTGGTCTCGAAACAAACGTAATCTCAGTGTCAATTTAAGATATAGAAAATTATAATTTTAAGTGATCATTTTTTTTTTAGACTTTCCACCGACCACATTATCGAAATATTATTGATACATTAATAACTGATTCAATGACTAACTAAGCAGAACTTATAAAACATAAATTATGGTTTTTCCATCTGCAAATTAAAATATTTTATAACTTTAAGTAATAATTTTACTGGTAATTTAGGGACAAGATGACGTTACAGAGAGAGAGAACGAAAATTTTTGTCAAATTCGTCAATTTCTGTTAGGCTACGTGTAAAGAGTTTGCCGAGCCTCGAGCGCCCACCCTTACAAATAATGGCCCTTCTTAAAATAAATAGACTTACCAATTTCAATTAATTGCTACCTTAAACACAAACAAAAAAACTTTAACAATTACAAAACCAAATTGCTAGATTGGGCCGGGATATAACAAATTAGTGTGAACAGGATAGGATGAAACTAATTCGATTAAATTTTCGACATCGATATTTTTCTTACATCAGACGAGAAATTGAATTAAAAAATATCGTAAAAATTCAGTCGATACAGTCATATGTAATTTTGAACAATCTATATCAAGCCCTAAATATAAAAAAAGGTTCAATTTTAACAAAATATACACGTGATTTGATGCTAGTAGTTCCCAGGAAAACTTTTAGAAACACTTGAAGAGCTTAAAGAAGTTTATAGTCAAAATTTTTATCCGAGTGCACTTATAAACAGCAAATACGAAATATTCAACAATAAAGAAAAACCCGTCAGACACCACAAATCATACGATTTGCTTGGAATATTCTTCTCCGTTAATTGAAACAGCATTTGTGATTTAACTAGAAAAATGGAAAAATACTTCCTGATTTTCGTGACGTAGCATATCGTGCCGTCAAAATCAGTAAACTTTTTCATTCATGGCTAAACCACAATAGAAACTTTGAAAAATCTAATGTTGTATATTTATATACATGTCCGTTGTCAAGAAAAATATATCGGTCAAACACAAGCGACTTTTGAAGAACACGCATAAAAGATTCAAGTATGTTTTCGGGTCATTTTTCGGTAAAGGCTTGCATCCAAAAGTACTTATACTAAGACTATTATAAAAATTGATAAATATCCGTGCTGAAGTTATACGATCAAAAATTGGTCAGGTGCTGATAGGACAGCTTTATGATCTGGGGGGGGGGGCGGGGGGGGAGTGGGGTTGGTTTCGCGCTTCACGTTGTATATTATTATATATAAACTCACTAAATAAAACTATCGAATGCCCTACACTCAAAACCTGAGAAAGTAGCATTCAGATAACAGATAAATAAATGGGAAATTATTTCCTAGTTATAAAATCTGTAAATGTCTCAAATGAATAATTAATATAATAGAATCATTGATCAAATACACTAAATATTTTTGTCAAATTATTAAAAAAATTACTTTAACGCATTTATAAGAAACCCAAAGTAGGGAAATTTATATTCCTAGAATGAATTGCTGAGAAACATACGCTGATTGGAAACCGATCAAATCAGAGAGCCGAAGAAAAACTGCAGGGGCAACCGCAAAAACGCAAACTAAAAATGGAACCAACTAACGACTAAAATGAATGATCAATCAACCATAAATCCGTAATTCGCTAACAGACAAAGAATATCTCCATCAAGCTGGTAATGCTAACGGCCAGCTGAGATAACTGTACTAATGCCTCATCATATATATACATATTTAAATGAATAAATACACACCCCTTTTTTGGCGCTAGGACCCTTCTTAACCTCAACTTATAAATCGAAAACAAAGTTCAAAATTTCTTCATACTTATATTATATTTCTATCTCTACTTCTCGAAAAAGTTCAGTAACTGGGCAAACTAGAGGTTCGTTTTGCAGTTTATTTTTTATAAAAAAAATTGACTGTTTAAAACAGTAACTTGTTCTTTTGTCACTTTTCTCCTTATTTATGTCATTCCTTCGTTGAGCCAAAATTTTGTAAAATTTTTAAAAAAATAAATTTAGCAGAATTTAGTAACCGGCACGTGCCCTACGTTAGTGGTAGATTTAAGTTTAAACGGGGTTTCTTCATCGATTCGAAATCCGGCTTACGACATTATCCAAAATTTTAACAATAAATTGAAAATAGGCTATTTTCCCCACTCAAGCCCATGAGCACTAATTGGTGAAAATCCAATAGTATAGCAATTCTGTAAAATTTATTTGATTTTAACCCACTTGCGAGGCACATGCCATAAAACTTTTTCATTGTGCAAAACCTCAGGCTGAACACTCGGTATAAAAGGGGTGATTAGGTCTTGGATGCAATTGTTAAAAGTTTTTGTATCTTCAAATCTTTTCAATAAGTTTATATTATCGAAAAAAGTATGATTCTGCTCTTACAAACATTCATTTTACACAATTATGCTTGTGGAAAAATATAAATTTGAACTCAAAAATTTTATTGATGAAAATAGCAAAATTACACTAAGTAGTTCCAAAAGCTAAATTTGACTATTTTAAAGAACAGATTTTAAAATTATCGGAAGGGATTCCAGAAACACAAAAGACGTGGAAAAACTGAGCCTTTCATTATAAGAAACTCAGCGACCTTCTTCTTAATGACAAGTCGATGCATTAAGGCATTTAAATTATTTTAAAGTCTTATCAAATGATTAAATGTACATTTAATATTAAAAATCGTGGCGTAAAGTTAGCACTTAAATGTCCATGTTTAGGAATTATTTTATTTTTTCGTAATTCCTAGTATTGTGCGTTTTTATATTTTAACTCTTGCAGCTCAAATGAAGACTTAATCTTAGAATGATAATAATCGAAACACGTAGATAAATAAATTTAGTATGTCTTTTTATAATTATTGATAAAATGACATAATATGGGATCAAGCTCGAAATATCACTATTTGAAAGCGAAATCTGAGTGTGGTTCTTTCCTTGACAAATGAATGGCACCTCAGTTTTAGGTGCTAATATCTGCGGATATTCAATTAGTTCTGAGCGTTGTCGAAATTGAATAAAATGATCTAAGCTTAGTTTCCAATGCAGTAGCTGATGAAATCTTCATGATAGCTACAGTAGCACAATCTTCGGCAGCAGTAGTTATTGTTGCATGACTAGAGCAGTGATACAGTTTGTCGGAGTGCGCATCGTCGAGATTCATCTCTCGAGAAGGAAACACATCAGAGGTATATATGGTCTATATTCTATCACGTGTCCGATAAATTAACGTAATATATTTATAAATATATGCATGCAAAAATTATTTTAGTACTCTTTATTTTTGATAAACATTTACCATTTCGTCCTTAAGGGAAGTACCTGACGGACCTTATATTAGACAGCTCAGACATGGTAGAAAGCTATTTAAAACTTTCTCATTTTAGTTATACGGTTTCATTCCATTATCAACAAAAATTTTGATATAAAATTTCCACGCAATCTTCCTAATTTTCTCGCGAATAATCATAAGAGTTAGTCTTATACTTCTACAAGGCTCAATTACATATGTTTTACCCCGTGTCACGTAAGGTTTGGTTGCATGTGTTACTTAATTTAATTTGAAAAATAATAATTTTAATTTTTCGAAAAAAAAATTTCCCTAGATTGAAAAATAGAGGTACCTGACTAACGTCATAGTTTTCGGAACCATATATGGTGAATCTTATTTTTGCTGCTTTGAAATTTTTAACGGTTTTGGCCTTAATTTACAAATTTCATTTTTTTTTTATAAAAACGTATTTTTTTTAAATAATTGACTGAAACTTGTGATATAGACATTGGATCTGACTAATTTTTTTTGTCCATTTTTTGAATTTTTAAATGCTTGATACAGTCGTAAATAAATTTTTATTTGTATATTTTTTTGGGTCCGAATACACCTTTTCTAATATTATCGATATACACCGTATGACATTGATACTAGAGTACATATCAATAATATATATATAAGTACTTATAACAAGTTGTTATTAACAACACGTTTCTGAAGATATTGAGTGTAGTGTTAAATTTTTAAAATAGATTTGACTGAAAACCATTAATTTATTTTCATGAGATAATCGTAAAAAAAATGAGTTTGTTTGTTTAAAATTCAAAATTTTGATAGGGAACTTGAAATTGGTCTGAAGAATTTGGCTTCTTTTGATTGATTTTTCAATAAATCAAGAAAAATAATATTTCTCTTCGGTCTACTTTTAAAGGGTTATTATTAAACCAGGCATTAATTTAACTTTAAAATACTCGAATGTATGAAAATGAATTGAATTGGGCTTTTGAATGGCACATCAACGTAAAAATGTAAAGACCAGGGATCGGCGTTTTGAATATTAACTGGATAGTATCGTATCTACCTTGGTATACCCGGTAT
Source organism: Oikopleura vanhoeffeni (assembly GCA_004367855.1). Lineage (NCBI taxonomy): Eukaryota > Metazoa > Chordata > Appendicularia > Copelata > Oikopleuridae > Oikopleura > Oikopleura vanhoeffeni. The sequence continues at coordinate 40,813 of SCLH01000079.1, read as the reverse complement.
ACTGTAGATTCTATAGGTGGCAAAATAAAAGCTGGATCGTATCGTATTTCTAGGGTAAAAATCAAAACTGGATCGTATCGTATCTAGAGGGTGTGAAATAAAACTGGATCGTATTTTATTTAGGGGGGGGCGAAATTAAACCTGGATCGTACGATACGATTCGTATCGTAATTAGAGGGGCTAAAATAAAAATGAGATCGTATAGTTTCGCAAAAAACCGATACGATCCGAAAATTTCGATACGATATGATCCAATTCTGCCGATTCAAGCATTGCAAACGGTAACCAAATTAAAGTTTACCGATGCTCATGGTTTATTTCATCTAGTACAGACAATAAATTTGTAGATGTTGAAACTACCCAAATGGATATTCCAGGATCTACTGACTCAAACTGTGTTGATGGGTACTTGGAATACAGAGACTACGGAATTCCTTATGATGACGGACAACACCATAGATACTGTAATGCTGATACTCAACAAATACCACCTCCATTTTTTTCTTTGACGAATACTATGCAAATTCTTTTAAGAAATCGAAAAAATCAAGATACTAGCTTCTCATTCAAAGTATGTGAAAAAAATTTCTGACTTCAAATAATATAAAAAAAACTTTAGTATAAAGACACCGATTGTTCGCGAACCTATAATCAAAACAGCTCAAGAATTTTCAGTCCTGGATGGCCAAATCATTATGGCAAAGTTGAAGAATATTTTTCGAATTAATTACAGTATCTGATACATGATGATAGTATATCATATACTGTGAATCCTCAAACAAAGATATATATTTTAAAAGTGTCGATAGAGCTGGAATGCAACTCGCTGAGGCATGCCACCTCGGCGTCAGTTGGTCTGATAGTGTACTATATGGATTAAGGGCCCTCAGTTGACAGATCGTAACTATTTGAATGATACAAACAACGCGGGTTACTAGCACCCAATAAAAACCCTAGATTGCAGAATAGGCCAATTTTATTGGCCAGATTTGGAATGGATCAACCAATCAAATGCTCGGATTCCGCATTTTTCAAATAGTCACGATCTATCAGTTAAGGGCCGTTAATCAATATTTCCTTATGGAGTCACAGATTGAGGCTTTTAGTCGAGTCTATCTACAATTTTAAAATAATTTCCTTTCATTTAGGGTATTATTGACAAATCTAACGCAGCGTGAGTCACGCTAGAAAAACATAATTTTATCGAAAATATTTTTTAACTAAAATAAAGAAGTTATTTGAATTGCCAAATTCTTATTTCGACAGCAGTCGGCAATAAAATTCAACTTTATTTCAACGAATTTGATGTTGAAGATGATTCTGATTGTAACACAAATTTATGTGACTTTCTTGACGTCTAGTAAGTGCTAAGATTATTTATTAAAAAAATATTTAAAAAAAATATTAAAAAAAAATATGCTGGTCCCTAAAAAACTAAATACAAATTTAGCTCTGGAAATCAAATCGTTACTTCTAACAAAATTGGCCGCTATGCTGGAAATGCCTTACCAAATCCTATTTTCCCAGATACCAACGAAATTTTACTTAATTTTGTCTCAGATCAGCTTGTTTCTGGAAAAGGATTCGATTTAAGTTTCACTTCAAACCCCGCTGGATGTGGTGGAGATTTGAGTGGTTCGCACGGAAATTTATATTTGACAGGCTGGCCTCAAGATCCATATCCCGCTGGACAGACATGCTGGTGGGTGATCGAAGTTCCTCCGACGAGACGGGTTACTGTTCATTTTAGAAATATAAATGTGAGATACCAAATATCTCCTCCAGCTTGTACCGGGGATGCTATTAGAGCCTATAATGGAAGGTAAAAAATATTTTTTTTAAATTTTGTCTATCATTCGGTTTTAAAAATTAATAAATTTAATGCTTGCTTATTTCAGAATTATTTATTTTTTTTAATTTGAAACTTAAAAAACTTTTATTGTTTTTTTTATTTTTAGAATTAATTAAATTCGTATCGAGTTAAAAAAATAAATTTTAAAATTATTATATTTTATTAAACTACGTTTCGCGTTAGCATCTTTCAGGGTTTTTTAGAAAATAATAAAAGTAAGTTTTAAGACTTCACAATTTGGAATCTAAATTACAGACATTATTTTGTGTGGGCAAGAAGTTTAAAATTTTGGCCCACTGTTAAAATAGTGCTATATATATATGATCTTTTTGATCATTCAAAAAAGGCCGGTGTATTCGGATAAGTCGATTCGGCTTGGCATAGTTTGGCGTGGGTTTTAAAGTTTTTTGCAGTATTTTAAAGTGGTCCTTTTAAAATTATGTTAATCATTCGACATGTGACATGTCGCGACAGTGGAATTTCGACTTAATTTGAAAGTTGAAAAAATTTCATGTTTTTTATCTGTAAAATTAATTTAATTTATTCAATTTGAAACTTCAAAAATAATAAAAATTAAGATATGGAGGAGATACGTCATATATTGTTGGGTATTGTGGTCGTGGGCAACAAAATGACATCGTTGGAAATTCTCATCTAATGTCCTTACAATGGTATAGTACTCCGAATACATCGGATGCTGAACGAGCTGGATTCACTGGTTTCTGGATTGAATGGGAGTCATAAACTGTAGTGAAACTGTTTGAAAAAATAACTTGATAACCTGAATTATTTTTTGATCAAATCTGTAAATACCTATAAATACAATGATGCATATATGGTACCTTATACCACTTTCGATATTTTGTTGTAAATTTTTTGGTCGAGAAAAACAATCTCGAGTACATTTGGGGAGGAATCAACTTTTTTTTTCAAAATTGCGATCCCAAATAACTATCACGTTAACGGGTAACCGATAAACGCTTAATTTTCATTGCCAAAAAAACAGCCTTCTTGCTCTTCATACGGCTTCGGTAGAACCGGTTTGAGGACCACCTGTAAAATCTAAAAAATTGACCGAAAACTCAATTTTTTAGAAGAAACAAAAACATTCTAGGTCTTAAAATGACCAAAAAAAATCTCTACAAGATAGGTCAAAAACATCGATACCCATTTTTTACTTTTGAAAGTCCTTATTCCAAATCTTCTATGCTGAGAAGCCAAAATGGTTTGAAAGTTTATTTCCACAAAAGTTTCGGACCATTTTATTCTCTCGATAAATGAAGGACGATATTTGTTGCTTTCGAAGTATTTCAAAATTTTTATCAGTTTGGCCTCCCTCTGTGATTGAAGTTTTGAATGAAAAAGTGCGAGTGAAAAAATATTCTAGATCATAAAATTTCTATACGGTTAAAACTAATATTTGGTTGTAGTTTAGTTATCTTTATAAGTTGTCATGTCCAAAATAGAAATCGTTGAGCTTGGTAGAAAAAGACGAGATGAGATTTTGGAAAGAATTTTAAAAAGATCCGAGTCATATTATGAAGAAACGGCTTCAATACGTGACAGTAACCCTCAAACATAGAAATAAACACTGTTCATTGTTCGAGCCGGAAAAAACCGATCCCTGCTGCCAGGCTGTAAGAGCCTACAACATCGTCATTACTAATGACTCATTACTAATGGTCATACCCGGGAGCACTATCTGCCAAGCTAAAAAATTTTTGAGCCACCTGGTGACCAGGTCCTGGTCGTCAGAAATTGAGCATGAAAAACACTTTTTTAGGCATTGTTAAGCACGGTATAATATATTTCTTATTTCATTTTTAAATTAAAAGGATCGCGTTAAAAAAAAGTTAAACTACTTAGTGAAAAAAATTGTTTCGTGGAATTTTGAAGAAAAATTAAGGTCATTTTGATGAAAAATGCGTAAGCGAAAGGTCCTTAAATTGCAAATTGATATTAATCAGATAGCTCTAAGACTAAATTCTTTTGTCATTTTGTACGTCAAATTTAAAGGACTATCTGATAAGAATATAACAGGGTTAAAGAATATCAAAAGGCTCTATTTAGGATATAAAGCCGTTTGCGCTTCTATGCGCTACTACACAAATTGCCAATATAAAGTTTAAAAAGTCATTTTGCCCCAGAAACCCACCCTAAAATTTTATTTTTTAAAAATTCTCCTTCAAATTGTGCACAAGGCATTAACTTTCATTCCTTGGTGAATTTATTGTATTAAAAGTTTTAATCTAATCTGTTTAATTTAAAACACAATTTTTCTCCCGGGTATGACCCTATTGAGCAGGCTAGAAAAAGGGAACGTTCCCCAGACTTTTGCAGACAATTTTTGAGTTGAAAGAAAGCGTTTTGAATTCTGGATTTGATCAACTTAAAAAGTCTATTCATAGCGCTTCAGATTGAGCGGAAATTCAACATTGAGGTGTTCCAGTTAGAGGTTTATGACTGTATTGAGTCGCAAGATCAAGGATAGATCTACAAATGAGTATATTCAGTTTCTTTCATGAGCTCTTAGTTTTCAATAGAATTAACCGAGAATATGCCAAATCAGAGCTGCATACGGTATGCAGCATACCCCCTTATATTTTGTTCACAAATGAGTACAAAATGTCAATTTGTCCTGCAAATAAATATACCACGTGCTATTTAAGTGAGTTAAATATCTAAAATCTATTTTAAAAATATTCGAAGCTAATTCCAAAAACTCCTTCCCCTTCTTCTCCAGCCTGTCAATTTTCATCCATTCCCTTCCCCTTGGCCTCTCTGAATTTCCGTTCCCTTCCCCTTTACTTCCCTTCCCTTTTCCTAGCCTGCTATTGAGTCATTAGCTGTTTATTATTTTTTGTACACTTTATATAATTTTTCTAATTTTTGAAAATTTCTAGATTAAATTCTTTGCGATTACAGGGGGTGCGGCGTATAGTTGTACGCGTATAGTTGGAACCCACGCAACAACCTACGTAAGCCTCCGCAAAAACCTACGCATTTGAAAAATAAATTTATTCCTTCCTGGCGTGCGGCGTATAGTTGTAGGCAAAAGATAGGGTTTTTTTTCAAACGGCAAAAGATAGGCGTTTTTAACCAGATTCTCATACCAAGATTCTGTGTCGGTATTTCAAGAAGTTTAAAAACATGTTTTCAAGTCTTGCAGACAATGTCGGCTAGCTTGAAAATGGGCCAATAGTTATTCAGATAAAAATATTTATTTTTTCTTGTTTTCTGAGAGTGATTTACTGTGAGCATAATTGTTTTTTTTTAATTTCCATTGTTTCCTACATTTTAACGATTTTCGGATAAATCTTTTTCGAATTCATTTATTAAAATTAACTTTATTTCATCTTTTTTCGATAAAATTAAATTTATACATCCTAGAAGATTTGTAACGAAAAATTAACTTTAAAATGACCAAAAATTCTTAACTCTGACCACCCTTTACTCAATTACATGTATAAACTCTAGATACTATTTAAATTGACCAATCAGAGCACATTTTCCCAGCCGTACGCGTATAGTTGGAAATTACGCGTATAGTTGGAATTACGCGTATAGTTGGGGTTTTTGGCGAAAAACTTTCCAACTATCCGCGCACCCCCTGTATTCAATTTGAAATTTTTTTTATCTTGAAAATAGTTATAAAATAATCTTTCAAATTTAACAAATATCTTAATAATTAAGACTTAATTCTATTCGGATTCAACCCAAATCCTGCTCCTTAGCTATAAATATATTCGGCATGTTACATGCGGCATGTTACATGCGGAATGTAACATGCGAAGATGCCAAAAGAGGAAAATCTAGAATTAACCGATATTCCGGTCTCGGGCGTTTCTTCACGCAGTGTGCGAAAATAAAATCTGTATTTTTAACGTTTTTCTCTACGCAGCGTGTAGAAAATCTGTGTTTGTGACTTTTTTCTTCACGCAATTCAAAAGTTTTCGATTATACAGGAGGGGGGCAATATCGCCGGCCCAATGTCGCCGAATGTGCCAATATTGCCCCCCCTGTACTTGATAATTATACATTTTTTATGTGTTTAATTATATGTTATGGATTTACATTACGATCAGGCCAGTTGGTGCCCCATGTACACGATAGAAAACCTGTTCGGCAGGAAACAAATACGTATAGGGGTGAGAACAGTAGGATTCTGCAGGGCCCCTATTTTTCTCGCAGCAACCCAAATTTTTCTCCAAAAAAAATATTTACCATGCCCTAAGTGTACACAATAGTTTGCTGTGTACACAATATATAATTATATCGCGTTTCGATTTCTTATTTTTTGATATAATACACTTTAGAAAAATCATCAAATTTTTTGATATAAATAACTTTAGAAAAATCATCTTTTTTTTTCATTTTTGCGATTAGTCATTTTCGCGATGTCACGTCTAGACTCCTCAAGTTTATGGCGAGATAATTATATCGAAAATGATCTCTACTGCACCTTTCTGTCCACGCCTACCTGTAGTGTAGGTAGTGACGTTCTGAATGGCACTCTGAATGGCTGGCCGCTCTGAATGGCTGGCTAGGCGTCACAGGTAGGCGTGGACAGAAAGGCGCAGTAGGGATAATTTCTCATATCGACGACAGATGACTATGTTCTCGAAAGATGTCTATTTTCTCGAAAGATGACTATGTTCTCGAAAGATGACTATATCTACGAAAATGAAATATATCTTATAATATAATTATATCTTGAAAAGCTAGTTTGCTGTGCTAAGTGTATACGGTAAAAAACTATGCGAAACTGTTCGTTTAAAAAACTAAGAAACTTGCGGTCAAGGTCTGGTATTGGGGTACAATAAAAAAGTTTGTTTCATAGTTTCTTACAAATTGGAATTGGCACTGAGTTCTATTTTTCAAACAACATAAAATAACTTTTATCAAAATTACGTTTGTGAAGAAAGTTTTCGAAAATGCATGAAGAAAATTGGGGTTTTTTTCACGCATTGAAAAAGCGTGAAGACAACTGGGGGTTTTCTGCACGCAAAACAACGTGAAGAAAGACCTTATACGGTATAGGCTATACCAATATTCCCTTTAAAAACTTTAGATTATAAAATTTAAGTGCTTGGCATATTTTTGAATACGTTTTAAGAGCTAACAGAAATTGAGGTTGCTATAGACTTTCCTTTACCACCAGCTGACGTAGATGAAGAAATATATATTTACCCTAAAGCTGAATCTATAGAATTGCCTGAAATCACAAAAGAATCAGATAATCAATTAGCTGAGTAAGTCGTTATCGGATTTAAACCATTAAAAATGGTCCGAAAAGTTTCAACAATTTTTGACTCTCGTTCAATGAAAAACTATAATTAGTCGTTTCTTTTGGCCCCCTTTGTCATTACATAATAATTTGTCAATCTACATTTTTATTTCAGATCTAGTCCTATACATTGGATTGAAACTAATTCAGAGGATAAGTTATCAAAGAGTGAATCCAGTTCAATAGATGAAAAATCCAACGAATATTCGAAAAATGAACTTGACAATTCTTTCGGACGGTTACTGTCGAAAGGTTGTGTGCTGGAAAAATGGTATGGTAACATTAAGTAACAAACGTTCTTTTTGCTAAGCTGATTTGGCGTTATTAATTTTACCCTAAATTTCAGTCCTAGGTATACATCTCACTGGGTTTAATAAGGATTATTACTTTACTTCCGGTCAAGCCGGAAAGTGATGAGCCATTTAAATATCACCAAAAAATTTTTCTTTCAATTTAACCTTAAATTTCACCCTAGTTATAATTTAAATTGCTTAGTTAAAATTTATTTCTTTATTTCCGGTCAAACCGGAAGTGATGAGTCCATCAAAAGATATGACCAAATTTTTTCTCTTGTCAATTTTACCTTAAATTTCTACTGCTAAACTACATTTAAGCTGCTTAAGCATCAAGATTACTACTTAAACTTCCCGTCAAACCAGTGATGAGCTCATCAAAAAATATGACCAAAATTTTTCTCATTCAGTTTTACCGCTAAATTTCACTACCAGGTATGATCTAAGTGGTCTATAAGATTATTCCTCTACTTCCGGTCAAACCGAAGTGATGAGTCATCAAAATATCATCAAAATTTTTCCTCGTAAAATTTCACCCCTTAAACCATGTTAATCTTTACCTTTTATTAATTCTACTTATTATCTTAGATTTGTTTCAGTTAAATTTTACAAAATGTTGACTTTAAAGTTCCTAAGGGGTTAAATTAAGTTACGTCACAAATTCCAGAGTTTGACTATCATTTCAAATTTTTTACAAAAAAATCTTTCAGTGGCCATTTCTTAAGGTAAAAATTTTTTTTTTTTCAATTTTGTTTTTATGAAAATGCGCAGAAATTTGCAAGGAACCGCTTGAAGCAATGGCTAGACGTCAAAATGTTTTAAAATAGGTCAAATGTGCATGACGTCACAAAAAATAGTCTATTTTATCATTTTTGATGGAAAATTTTTTTTTCAAATTTTTTTATTTGTCTTATAAGCTTAAATTTCACTGCGAGGAATATCCTCTTTAACATTTTTGCTAAAAATTGCTATAAATGGCAAAAAAATCGAATTAAAAACTCGCTAAACCAATCAGCGTGCAACATTTAAAGAAATTTTATTCGATCTATCGCACTTTTTTCTAATTCTAGGCGTGCTCCCAAATTTTCAGCTAAATCTAACATAAAAAGCCTTGAGGAGCTCTTGTCTAAGTTGAACACCGTGCGTTACTGTCGAAAGGTTGTGTGGTGAAAAATGGTATGGTACTAAGTACAAACGTTCTTTTTGTAAGCTGATTTGGCGTTAATTACTTTTTTTTTTAACATTTGAATTGAAAAAAATTTGAGCGATATATTGTATTTTTCAGTACGCCAGTTAAAACTCATATAACCAATTTACACTTACTTTCAAACAAACAATAAAATTTTCAATAGTAAAAAAATGTATTTCTAATCGTATTTTCGAAAACCCACACACACCACACACTCCTCCACATAATAAAAATGACGCTGGGTCCTCCAGATCTCGCTGGCGCCTTGTCAGTCGGGGGCGGTCCCCCGGCGTGAAGAATTGCTTTAAACCCTTTAAAGTCATAATGGTCCTTATCGTTATCTTGCTCTTCCAAGATTACGGGATCGGTCATC